>VDFB02216444.1:0-14577 GCA_007258455.2 Sequoia sempervirens
CCTTGTGCTTAATTAACACACTTGCCCCTCTAAAGAGTACATTGTAACCGTTATCCTGAAGGACAGATATGGAAATCAAATTCATACCTAAGCCTGGCACATGCAACACATCATGAATGGGAATCCGCTTACCATTCTCCCTCTGAAATAGAACAGTCCCTTTCCCAACTGGATTGAGCTTGGACATGTTCCCCATAGAAATCTGCATTCTGATGTCCTCCTCCTTATAGCTGGAGAAGTACTCTCTAACTCCTGTCATATGAAATGATGCCCCACTATCTATATACCAAACACCCTGTGAGGTTGAGCTAGCCATACAAGCTATGAGAGCGAACTCATCCTCCATTCTACTAGAGAGCTCATCTGCACTTGCTGAAGCTGTTGTCTGCTTCTTGCCTTTCTTCCTTTGCGGGCAATCGCTGACATAGTGGCCAAACTCGTGACAGCCATAGCACTTGACTTTAGATAGGTCCTTCTTCTTCTTCTCACCTTGTGGATTTGATCCTTTACTAGACCCCTTCTTTGCTTTCCCTTTTCCTGCAAGGGCAACGTTCTCCTGTTCCGCCTCACTTTGCTGACTCTTGCTGCTGGTACCACTGACAAGACTTAGTCTAAGCTCCTCTTGAGTGAAGTCACTCCAAAGTCGATCCCAACTCGGCAAGGTGTCTCGTCCATTAATAACTTGAACAAAGACATCCCACTGCGTAGTAAACCCATTTAGGGCTATCCGCACTAGCTCGTCATCACCTAGATTATCTCCAACAGCAGCCAACTCATCCTTGACAAGTCTGAGTCTGGTGAGGTAACTTGTCACGTCCTCTCCCTTGTTCATCCGAGTAGTCCTCAACTTTTCTCTGAGAATTAGCTTCCGGTTAGTGGTAGCATTCTGGTACAGATTCAGAATGGCATCCCACATCTTCTTCGCTGTATCTAACTCTGCGACATGTGGAACAATATGATCCTTGACACCATCAAGAATCATCCTCCTCGCCTTGGCATCTTCCTTCTTATATGCTAAGAGCTGTGCTGGATCTGTAGGTACAGGTACAACACTAGTCACATATTCCTTGATCCCATTCTCTTCCAACAACAAAGAAATTCTGGCTTTCCGACACACCAAAATTTGAGGCTCCATCGATCTGTCTGATCTCTTAAGCCTGTGAGGCCATCTCAAAAGATAAAGAAAACAAATAATAATAATTACGAAGAGAAATGAGGATCTTTCTGCTGTGAGAGCTTAATACGCCCTCCCGGATCAGCTCGATACATGAAATTCTAATGCGATTCTTGATTATTAATCTCCTATATCTATGCATAGATTATTTGACTCGAAATTAATTCTCGACAAATAATAGAAAATAACCTGGCTTGCAACTTCACCAATAAAAACTCACAAGAATAGAGAAGAAAACATTCACAATAATGAACACAATATTTTTGGACAAATTGTCCGTGGAAAAACCCCGAAGGGAAAACCACTTCTGCAGATGAGGAATTATATTAAACTTCAGCAAATTAAGGAATACAAAACTGCTTGCCTCTTACTGGCAGAGCTCCGGCAATATTCTTCTCCAAAAATTCTTCCCTCAATTTCTCCTGCTGAAATTCCACAGCTGCTATCCCCAACGCTATCACTGCGCCCTTGCTAACACTTGCAAGACTATTTGCTCTCACTGCAATTCTACTTGCTATCACTGCAAGTCTACTTGTTGTTGTGTTCTCCAACTGCCCATTGATCCCCTTTTATACTTTTCTCATTGGAAAACCAATGGCCATGATTTAATCTCAATCAATGGCTAAGATTAAATAGACTCTAAAAACCCTAACTAACTGGATTCTAGAAGTCTCTAGGATAATCAATTTATTTAATTACATAATTATCTAGACAACACAGCCCTTTTCTGAGGTTTCTAGAAAATAATTAAATAATTAAATGACACTTCTAGACAATGGAGACACCTGTCCAAGCTACATAAATTAACACTCAAAGCCTGTGGAAGTTTAGCAGATGTCCAGGGTGGGGAGAAGGTTCATAATTACATAATTAAATGTGGGCTCGAATTGAATGTTGTTGTCACGTGCGCTCTTGTGGGCATGCATGCAAAATGCAGGAGTATGAGGAATGCAAGGAATCTGTTTGACAATATCTCTAACAGAGATGTGGTAGCATGGAACACTATGATTGCTTGTTATGCCCAGAGTGGGAAATTGGAAGAAGCTTTAAGACTTTTTAGGGAAATGGAAGCTTCGGGTTTGGAAGCCGGTTCAGCTACTTTTGCAATTCTGATTTCTGTGTGTGCTCGCCTTGCTGATTTGGAGCAGGGAAAAACACTTCATGAGCACTTGATCAGAGGCCGGCTTGAGCTCAATGTGTTTGTGGCCAGTGCTCTTGTGGATATGTATGCTAAATGTGGCAGTATAGAGATTACGAGAAAACTGTTTGAAAATATTCAAGAGAGGAATTCGGTTTCTTACAATGCAATGATTAGTGGGTATGTGTACAAAAGGCGGTACGAGGAGGCTTTGAAGGTGTTTCATGAAATGCAAATTGCAAGTGTGAAACCAGATTCCATTACGGCGACGAGTGTTCTCCCGGCATGTGCTTACTTAGGAGCTCTGCAAGATGGCAGGTTGATTCATGGGTATGTAATCAAAAGTGGATGTGAAGCAGATGTCTATGTGGATAGTGCACTTATAGACATGTACACCAGATGTTAGAATGTAGAAATTGCACGCAAAGTGTTTGACAAAATGTCACAAAAAAAATGTTGTTTCATTTAAATGTGATGATTGTAGGATATGCGATGCATGGTCGTAGCGAGGATGCATTGATACTTTTTCACAAATTGCGCATATTAGTGTTAGACCAGATTCTGTTACATATGCAAACATTTTGCCTGCCTGTGCATAGTTGGCAGCTCTGCAGCAGGGTAAGGAGATACATAAATCTATGATGGAAGATGGTTTAGATTCAGATATTTTTGTTTCAGGTGCCCTTATAGATATGTATGTTAAAAGTGGGAGTTTAAATGCTGGGCACCAAGTTTTTGACAAGATGCCTCAGAGAGATTTGGTTTCATGGACTTCTATGGTTGCCGGCTACGGCATGCACGGGCATGGCGGAGAAGCTCTTTCTCTTTTTAATCAAATGCAAAAGTCTGGTGTCAAGCCAGACCATGTCACGTTTGTTGCTGTTCTATCTTCATGTAGTCATACAGGGCTAGTTGACGAGGGCCTGCATTACTTTGATCAAATGATTTATAATTACAGAATCACACCAAGATTGGAGCACTATGCATGCATGGTTGATCTTCTTGGACGAGCGGGCCGTCTGGAGATGGCTTACGAGTTTATCAAGGGGATGCCTCTTGAACTTGATGCTCGTGTGTTGAGTGCCTTGCTTAGTGCCTGTCGAATTTACAACAATGTAGAGCTAGGAGAACGTATGGGAGAACACCTTTTTAAGATGGAGCATGATAATATTGGGTTTTACATCCTGCTCTATAACATCTACGCTGGGGTTGGTAGGTGGGATGATGTAGCAAAGTTGAGATCATAATGAAAGACATTGGGTTGAAAAAAGATCCAGGATATAGCTGGATTGAGGTTGGCAATAGGGTTCATGCATTTCGTATGGGAGACAAATCACATCCCCAGTTTGAGCTTATACATGCAACACTGGAGGATTTGGCCGGGCAGATGATGAAAGAAGGGTATGTCCCTAATACAAACTTTGTGCTGCATGATCTGGAAGAGGAAGAGAAGGAATTCATCCTTTTTCGACACAGTGAGAAGCTTGCCATTGCCTTTGGGCTTATTAAGCCCCAGGAACAGTTATCAGAGTAACCAAGAATCTTCGAGCTTGTGGGGATTGCCATAACGCTTCTAAATTTATCTCTAAAATTGTTGGCCGATAAATTATTGTGAGGGATACAACCCATTTCCATCATTTTAAAGGCGAAATTTGTTCTTGTAGGGATTATTGGTGATGTCAATTGAAACAAGCAATTGCATTTTCTGTTCTTGCTAAGCATGGCAGTCAGCAATTGCTAGGTAAGGGCTATAAAGAAGCTGGTTGATACCAGGCACTCTCTGTAAAAAAGTAACAGCCATTTTCTTTTAGCGAGTAAATGATTGAGTCAACAGAAAATGGATAATGATTGGGTAATACTATAAAATGTGCTATTTCATGAATCCTACTCTGGTTTTGTCAAGAAGCTGATTGATACCAGGCAGTTTCTCAAAAAATGTTTAACGGTTATATTCATGCTTAAACCAACTACTTTAACATGCTTAATAAAACTAATTTAGATGAACATAAACTAGCATACCTATATTTTAAAAATATATATAAAGTACGTTGAGAGATATCCTTCTCAAGACATATTTTTAATCAATTGAACCTTAACCCAAATTGAAGCTCAACTCTAACCATAAAGCTATTTGAATCCTAATCGGAACCCTATTTGAAGTTGGTTTGGATTACTAGCTCATAGACAAGGACAAATTCCCTAGAAGAGTGTCTTTCAAGTTTGAAAAAGTGTAGATGGAAAACCCAACTTCAAATTGGTTGTCATTGACTCTTGGCTCACCCAAATAGTTGATCATCGCACTAAGATGTGCATATTCAATAGAAAGTTAAAATTCATAAAACTCAGAATGAAAGATTGGAATATTGATTTTTTATTAAATTATAATCTTGATTTAGTCATAACTATAATTGAATACAACACTTACATCCATTTATTAAACATTCATCTACTTAAGTCAAAAGGGAAGAATGGTGTCGGGCAGGAGTTGCAACAACTCTACAAGTTTGAATTCTTGTGCGAGTGAGGAGGATGGTGAAGATGATGATGAGGAGGATGATGGTGTGTGTAGGATTTCTTCTTCCCTGCTACCCGACTGCACAGAAGTCGTGTCTCCTCTTGCCTTCTCTACGCTTTGCATTTCCAGTCCCCTATTTGGAACACTTTGTGCTTCTGTGGTGAGCCTCTATTTCAGGCCTTGTGTTGACATGGCTTTACTTTTCTCTATGGGATTTGTTGGTTCTTTGGGCCTCCCTGGGTCTGTAGGCTTGTCTACTAGAAATGGAGGGTTTGGTGCCTCCCCTTTTGTGGCCTCTACCGTTGTTGGACATGATGACGCTACTCCTTGCCCTATTTGGGTTGTGTGCAGGAGGGTGTTTTTGCTTTGGTGTTTTGTTGATGTTGTTCAAGTTGATTTTGGTCAACTTGTTACGTTGCTCGTTGTTGGGGGAGGATCTTGTTGGCCTCCTTCTAATATTGTTGTTGCTACTGGTGTTGTTGTGGATTTTGATGGTTGTTGGAGGGAAAGTCTGTTGCCCTTTGGGTGTTTAGTGTTGGGTGGTTGCCCCTTCTGCTTTGCTGCTCCTTATAGGGTATGTGGGGTTGCTTGGGTTTCCTTGAAGTTTTTGGGTTGAAGAAGGGGCTTTTGTTTTGTTTTTCTCAATGTAGTAGGATGGCTTGGGGCTTTATTTTTTGGCCCTTTCTTCTTCTCACTTCTTCTAGGGTGTTCATTGCTTCTGTGCATTCACTGTTTGGTGGCTTTCCAGCATGGTTGTGGCTTCCTTTTGGGTGGGAGTGTGGGTTTGCTTGGGCTTCCTTGGAGTTTATGGGTTGAAGAAGGGGTTTATTTCTGGTTTTGCTAAATGTAGTAGGATGGCTTGGGGGCTTTATTTGTTGGCCCTTTCTTCTTCTTATTTTCTCTGGGGTGTTCTTAGCTTCTGTGCTTTACCTAATTGGTGGCTCTCCTTTGGAGGTTATGCCAGCATGGTTGTGGTTTCCAAATGGAAAGTGAATTTAATTGCCTATTTTCCTGGTTTGGAGATTGTTTTGGGATGTTGGCCCATTTGGTGGAGTGGTTATGATGCTCAAATTTGGATGTTTTCTTCCCTGTGCTCTGTTGGGTTTTGTATGGACCTACATTGGCATTACTAGGAGTTTTTCTAATGAGAGCAGGTTTCTTTCTTAAACCCTTGTTCATGGTTTTCCCCCATGTTCCTTGTTGTTCTTTGGTGGTGTTTGGGGGTTGATGCCTTGGATGGACCATTCTGTGGGTATGGAGTTGGTGTTGGATCAACTATATTCTGTGCTAAAGGTTTTAAGGGTTGGGTGGTTTTCAAAGATGGTTTTGAAGACCCAAATATTATTGATGTTGTTGCTTGCTTTGGTTCTCCTATTCACCATAGTCCCTTCCTTCTCTCTGAATACTAGGTCTTCTTTTGAGGTGAAGACCTCTCCTTTGGAGGTGGAGTCCTCTCCCTCTCAGATTGAGGTGTGTTTTGTGGTTGAAGGTCTCTTCCTGATTTTCCCATTGAGGGGGTTCCCATTTCTATTGCGGTGGAATGGTGGTTTGCAGGAGTTTTGTGACTGTGGTGGGTTGGTTGAGCTAGGTTTTGTCTCCTATAGAGGTGGGGAAAGCAATTAGCTTTTGTGGAAAATGATTGGAGCCTTGTGTTCTTGTGATGACCTCTCCTATAGAGGTGGAGAGGGTTTGTTGTTGGGAAAGGTTTTGTCTACTTTTGGGGCTCTACTTCTATAGACCTATGACTTATTTGTTTCTGCCAGTAGTATGGTGAGTCCATTCTACTTGGGTGGTTGGCTTGTTATGGCTTGGTTGTTGCAGGCTTCTCACTTGGGTTTAAGGTCCCTGCCAAAACCTGGTTATGGGTTGTTGGTCCCATCAAAACTAATGGATTGTAGTGGGTTATTGGTCCCGTAAAAATCAATAAAGTCAAGATTCATGTAGAATCTTGGTTCTTTTTTGGGCAGCTTGTTGGCTTCTAGTTGTTGGCTTGTTGGGTCCCTATTTCGTTGTTAGTTATTTTTTATTCTTTCTTTTGGGTAGCTTGTTCTTCTTAGTGTGGGTCTCAGGTCCCCTTAAAACTTGATGGTTATGGGTCCATTCAAAACCTATTGTAAATGGTTTTAGGTCCATTCAAAACTTGTTTTTCTGCTTATCAAAAACTATAATTGAATCATAACTCTAATTGAATCAAAACTCAACTTGAACCCTTAGCCTAATTTAACCCTACCCCCAACCCTAACCTTAACCCTTACCCTAATTAAATCTTAACCCTAATTGAATCTTGATTGAACCTTAACCCTAATTGTCCCATAACTAGGTAACTCTAATTGAACTCGAGCCCTAACTTTGAATGTAAATCCCACAAACTTCAAGAGTTTTATAGATAAAATATACCAAGATGGATGTATGATTAGTTGGGATATGGTCTGCTTGTCAAAGGAAGTTAAAAATATCCCATTGATTGGTTGGGATACAATTTTCTTGTCAAAGGAAGATGGTGGGGCTAGGCTACATAAAATTCATTTGTAAAATATCACATTAGGAGCAAAGCTTATGTGGAAAATGTATAGAAGGCCTGACAAGTTGTGGTGTCGGATCTTGCAAAACAAATATTTGGATAATGAGGACCCCTCTTGAATTTTAACGGTCACCAACCTAGATGGTGGTTCTACTACTTGGAAGCACATATCGAACTGCAGGCAACTAATCATGAACCATTTATCGTGGCGGATTGGGAACAAGAGGAAAGGATTATTCTGGCTTGACTCATGGAATGGTCATAAAAACTTGGCATAAATTTTTGATCTTGACTAGTACCTCCATTTCCTTCAGTCTAAATTTGGCACAAAGGTGGCATATTAAATTAGGAAAGAGAACAGTTCATTAACCGACAACTCTTGTTGGGTCAATTTTTCAACATTACCACTCCCCAATGCTCTGGCTGTTGAAATTTGCAAAGAAATAAATTACAGACCGCTCGGGTATCGAATTCAGTTAAAGCAAATTAAGGACAAGTCTTAGATGGAAAGAATCTATTGGAGGAAGGAGATCCTACCCAAGGCTGGGGCATTCTTGTGGACAACTCTCCATAATCGTTGTTTAACTAGTGAGAGATTGAAAATGTTGGGTGTTATTGGTCCAACACAATGCAGCCTTTGCAAGTAGGCGGAGGAGAATCTAGATCATTTGCTTTTATCCTACCCTCATGCTACGTCATGTTGGGATTGGTTGCAAAAAACTCTCAATTTTATTGGCCCAAGGCATTGCACGCTTTGGGACTTTATGGCAAGCTAGCCAACTATGATTAAGAATGGGTTCTAGAAAGGAATTTGGCTTATGGCGCCATCATTGGTGGTTTGGCACATATGGAAGGAGAGGAATAGACACATTTTTAAAGGGATTTCTCTAAACCGAGATCACCTCTTGGATAAGATTTAGCTGGCTATCATAGAGACAACGAATAATAGGATCACTATGGGTTCCAAATCCAAATTCTCAAGGTGGGACGAAGAAATCATGAAGACATGGAGCGGGCTCAGAATACCAATCTCTAGACATCCACCTACAACAAAAGTGAATAGGAAAGAGATTTTTTGGACATACCCAGTAAGGTTAAAATGGAAATTGAACTTCAATGGGGCTGCAAACGGCAACCCCGATAATGCGGGGGTGGGTTGTATAATTCGAAATTCAAAAGGTGAGTGTGTCTTTGGCTCAGATTGCAAATATGTATCCAAAATGGTATTGATGCCATCAAAATTGAAGGGGATTCTATGCTCTGTATAAATGCAATTACCTTTGGAAGCTCACAAAATTGGTGAATTAATGATTGGATCCATCTAATCAAAAAATCTTTAGGAAGGCTATCAGATTATACTTTGTCACACGTTTATAGAGAGGAAAATTAGGCTGCAAATCTTCTGGTGAACTCGAGGGTGGTGCAAGTTGAAAATTTGTAATGGGCTCGACAACAGTACTTTGGCCAGGTCTACAAGAAGTGATCTCAAAAGATATTATGGGCTGGGGTGAAGCCACATAAGTGGTTTACACTTTTGAAGAGGAAGGAAATTTGAGAAAAAATGACCCCATGGCAAAAAAATTGGTTTTGGGGGTTCGCATGAACCTAGATGTTCGACCGAACCATAAAGGGGTTTGACCGAACCAGGGTTCGAGCGAACCCACTAACTATTGGGCCCACATTTCCCGCCGAAAAAATAAAGGAAATGTGCATATTAGGGGGGGTTCGCATGAACCAGGGTTTGAATGAACCCTGGTTCACTAGAACCCCTGGGGGTTCGCTAGAACCCCCCTGGTTCTAGCGAACCCCCTTTTTCCCTAATTTTTTAATTTGTACACACAAAAAACCTAAAATTTTACGCTTTCAAGCTCCGGTTGGGGATGAAAATGGGGGAATATTTAGAAACCAAACTTGGAATCAAGTAGCCTTCAGAATGAGCTATCCAATGAATATAATTTTAGTATGTTTTGGTTTTATTATCTATCTGTTTTTTAAGTTTTATTAAATATAGGTTTTTCATCGTAAACAAAAATATTTGTTCTGCACAAGTGGAAAAATAGAAGATTATAAAAAAAAAAAAATTTAAATATGAGTGCACCAGATATTGAAGTCCTTGATCCAACAAAAAAAAAGAGAAGAATTTCGATACATACAGTAAAAGTTATGCGTTATACGGTCGCGCTAGGTCTGAATTGTCATTTGATTGACTTTGAAACTTGATTAAAGAAAAAATATTCAATAAAAAACTATCTAACCAAGTGGAAGCACTAGATATCGGAGTTAGAAATCTAAATTTGAAAGAATTGGAATTTAATCCTTCATGGAAAAAGAGTTATGCGTTATACGATTGTCGTCACTTTTTAAAAATGTTGTTTTATGAAAAAAGCCAATTTACGTGGGAGATGGAAAAAGAAGTACAATCTGATTCCAAATTTTTTGAAAAAAATATTTTTAGAATTTGTAGACAAAATCCGACAAGACTCTAGTTTGCATCATCTTCAAAATTCATAGGTTTAATCGCTATAGGTGCTAGAATGTGGCAATTGTGTTAAAAATTAGTGTCGATTAGGCCAAAAAGTGTAAGCCACTATTGTGGGATCACCATTGTCGAACTGTGTTTTCTCCCACCAGAGCTTGTGATTTGCTATAATAGAGGCGAATGCATTACCGTACTGGTTGGATGCGATTCTGGAAAGATTTGGGATATGATGTGTATGGCGGGTATCTAATGTCCATTGGTTTCTTGGAACTGCCCCTGTGGCTATATAGTGGTGGTCTCCATGTTCATGTTTTCTGTATGTGGAAGCTTCAGTGTTTTGGTTGATGAGTGAATATGGTATTCCAATTTGGGTTACTCTGTAGTGCTTTAAGGAAGCCATGCATGTGCAGTGCAGGAGACTTTTCACAATCCAAAACCAGGAGATACGTAATGTTGTTGTGGATCTGGTTTCTTCTTTCTTGAACGTCAATCAACACTGGTGCGATGGGAAAATATATGAGGTGTTGATTGGTGCTTTGGTCGATATCACCGAGTCCAGAGAACACGCGGTGGAGCGGATAGACAAGTTCGTGGCACCGGTGAATGTTCAAGTTGTTGCCAACGCTACGCTGGAAATGAGGATGGATGGTTGGGTGAGTTTCCTGCGAGTATATTTTGATCCTGCAATATTGAGCGACGAGGAGGCCGATGGTAGTGATATGGATGCGGCTCGTAGGGAGACCTTAACAAACTTCATGGTTAACTCTTGGGAGGTCTTCCGAGTTGGGGTCATGAACTCTGATATGGCAGGTTTTACAAGATTTATGGACTCAAGTCTCTCTTGGATGGGTGAAGGCAGCTTGAACAAGCTAGTTAGGCTGGGTGACCTTCTGGCAATTATATACCAGCTTCTGGTTGACTAGTTTTTTGGGTTTTCTCTCTACTTTTTATGGGTGTTTTATGGCATTTAAATGCCAAATTTCCTTATGTACTTGGGAGCTACCCCCTTTTGGTAGTACTCATCTATAAAAAAAAAAAAAAATTAAAAAAATTCTTATAAATTTATATTTCTAATCTTTATAAATTTATATTTCTATTTGAAAAAATATTTTTAATATTTAATCCAATGCAAATAACACATGCAAATTAATAATAAGTAAATGTTTGACTTAAATATTGGATGATCATTTAAATTATTTTTAAAAAACAACATTACTAAAACTATAAGACAAAGGAAAAAGAACTACATCCTACATAAAAATACACTATTTACTAATATATACTAATACAAAATGTTAAAAATAATTTATATTTTAAATCTTATAAATTTAATAATTTGTATTTTAAATCTTATAAATTTAATAATTTGTATTTTAAATCTTATAAATTTAAATTCAAGTAAATTATAAGTAATTTAATTTTAATCTTAAAAAAAAAAAACTAAATTTACCATTTGTTAATTTGCTTCATTCACATAACTTTTGGTGGAAAAATTACAACCATTTTGATGCAACTTATAAATTTATATTTATGTTTTATATTTCTATTTATACTTTAAATCTTATAAAATTATATTTTCTATTTGAAAAATATTTTAGTATTTAATCAATGCAAATAACATGAAAATTAATAATAAGTAAATGTTTAACTAAATATTGGATGATCATTTAAATTATTTTTAAAAAGTAGCATTACTAAAACTATAAGACAAAGGAAAAAGAACTATATCCTACATAAAAATACACTATTTACTAATGTATACTAATACAAAATGTTAAAAATAATCTATATTTTAAATCTTATAAATTTAATAATTTGTATTTTAAATCTTATAAATTTAAATTCAAGTAAATTATAAGTAATTTAATTTTAATCTAAAAAATCTAAATTTAGCATTTGTTAATTTGCTTCATTCACCTAATTTTTAGTGGATAAAAAATTACAACCATTTTAATATATCTTATAAATTTATATTTTAAATCTTATAAATTTATATTTCTATTTGAATTTATATTTCTATTTAAATTTCTTATCTTATAAATTTATATTTCTATTTATATTTCTAATCTTATAAATTTATATTTATATTTGAAAAAATATTTTTAAAATATTTAATACAATGCAAATAACACATGAAAATTAATAATAAATAAATGTTTGAGTTAAATATTGGATGATCATTTAAATTATTTGTAAAAAGCAACATTACCAAAACTATAAGACAAAGGAAAAAGAACTACATTCTACATAAAAATACACTATTTACTAATATATACTAATACAAATGTTAAAAATAATTTATATTTTAAATTTTATAAATTTAATAATTTATATTTTAAATCTTATAAATTTAATAATTTATATTTAAATCATATAAATTTAAATTGAAGTAAATTATAAGTAATTTAATTTTAATCTTAAAAAAAGTAAATTTAGCATTTGTTAATTTGCTTCATTCACCTAATTTTTAGTGGAAAAAAATTTAGAACCATTTTAATATAAAAAATGTGTAGTAAATAATTTATTCAATAAATTTAATACTTCCACATGCCTATTATTTTCAATGTAGTTTCACAAAATTTACGGAGAATATTCCTTCATTGCTTTCACTGTATAACGCCTCTCGGCGTAAATATCAAGTAAATGAAGATTATATCACCATAAGATAACAACAACAAATGTGACATAAAATCTAGCAACACAACAAGATCATAAAAAAATTAAAAGAAAAAGACAAGGCCACATAGAAATACATGTTCAATAGATAAATAAATGCATAATGAAATAATACACCTCATAATCATATTTTAAATTTTTTTTTTTCGAACTTGAGAATAGGCACATTAACAAAAAAAACCATATATATTTACATTTAAGAAACATTTTGCAAATTTCTTTTGAATCTTCTCTTTCATATACATTGTTATATTGTTCTAATTTTCCTTTTTAACCATTTATCTCTTGAAAAAAATCTCCAAATTGATGGAATCTCATTATTTTTTGTTATGTAAAGCCAATTAAGGATGTTAATTTAATAAATTACAATAGATAATTTTCTTAGAAATTAGACTTGTCACTCCTTTTTAAACACAAAACCCAAATGCATTATTATTCATTGACCTTCTAAATCCTCCTAGAATGAGAGATAATTGAATGTGTGTGTTGTTTGAAATGAATGTAAACAAATCTATTTATATTAGTACATAATAATTTACATAAGCACCCACACACACAACTTTAGGTGAGAAAGGCGAAGGGGACAATAGGTAAATTTGAATTTAGGTAAGTTGAGTTCATACTTATGAGGATCACCCCATGATTGTGGATTTGACCTAGGACAAAATACATGGAGTAGATCATGATAAACAGAGAGTTTAAGAATCAATGCATATATTATTATGGATAATTAGAAGGATAGATCACATGTATGAAAACATAAAATGAAGAATAAACACAAGATCTTGTGTAGATAAAAGTGAGGTAAAATCTATGTAAATGTGTCTGACTTTACATTAAAATATGACACTTATCATCATGCATATGTACAAAAACATTGTCCAAAAGTAAAACCAAATTAAAGATAAAGTTATCCTCATATAAATTGTTTATCCTTATAATTATATAAAATAAATGAATCAATTTGATCCTTACAATTATATAAAAAAATAAATTCTTGAAATAATTAAAAAAAAATCATTTTTCATCTTTACACTTATATAAAAAAATATATAAAAAATAAAACTATTAAGATAATTAAAAACAAAGATAAAATGAAAAAATAGAACTTTTAAGAAATATTTAAAAATAAAAATAAAGTAAAAATTTAATATAAAGATGAATAATTTTCCATCCTTACAATTATATACAAAATATATATATTTTGAAATAATTAAAAATAATCATTTAAAATAAAACTAATAAGTAATTAAAAATAAAGATAAAATGAAAAATAAAACTGTTATGAAATAATTAAAAATAAAACTAAAACCACAATTTTATATAAAGATAAATAAATATTTTTTCATCTTTATACATATAAAAAAATGAACCATTTTTCATTTTTCATTTTTCATCCTTACACAAACATAATATAAAAAATAAAACTATTAAAATAATTAAAAATAAAGATAAAATGAAAAAAATAAATTTTTAAGAAATAGTTAAAAATAAAAATAATGCCAAAATTTAATATAAAGATGAATAATTTTCCATGCTTACAATTATAATAAAAAAATAAAATTATTGAAATAATTAAAAATAATCATTTAAAATAAAACTATTAAAATACTTAAAAATAAAGATAAAATGAAAAATAAAATTGCTAAGAAATAATTAAGAATAAAACTAAAACCATAATTTTATATAAAGATAAATGAATCATTTTTCATCCTTATAATTATTATAAAAAAAAAGAACTATTGAAATAATTAAAAATAATCAGTTTTCATTCTTACAACTAGTACTTTATCTAAAGAAGGTTCAAGAATTAGATGGATATAAATTTATATACATGTTAAAATGTTAGAGAGTATGTTTAAACAATTAATAATAATAAGTATAAAAAATAAGTGTTAAATAATGAAATGAAATGAACTTAGACAGATCTAGATTTTTTTATTAAAAAACTTAGATGAGTAATTTTGAAATATTTACATGCAGATTTAAAACATAAAAAAATATAAATGACAAAAAGAATGACATATCAAATTGACCAAAAACACTCCAAATAGAAATAGTGTCACGACCTCTC
>VDFB02216445.1:0-14614 GCA_007258455.2 Sequoia sempervirens
CATGAGCATCACGAGGTTCATTGTCTTGGTCTTCGTGTTGTGACCATTGTTCTTGGTGAGCTCGTCTCTTATACCTTTCATCCCATTGATGGGCATCCAAATATCTTGTATTAATGAGGGGTGAACCAGGTTGATCATCATGAGAAGAATTTCCAAATATCATGTTGTTTATGTGTTGTTCATAGATATCATCAAGATTTTGATCCATGGCTTCCCTCTCCCGCCGAGTGACAGTATAACTCATATCCATACCTGAGTGGGTGGGAAGGTGATGAGGGGGTACTCAAGTCACTAAAATGGCTCTTTGGGTCAAAATAGGTTTTAGACTGACTCCTAGGTGACTGGTCAAATATTGGTTCCTTTTCCTTTCTCTTTCGATGAGTCTGAATTGGGGGTAGTTGGTTAAAGACTATCTGAGGTCGCTTTCCTTGGCTCACTTGATATCTTGTTGTGACTGACATGAAAGGGAGAGTTTAGGTAAACAGACAATTCTAATAAACATCAATACCAGACTAGGATAGTAAAAGTTTTCTCTTGTCCGAGAGAGATGGTGAAATAGAACTGTTGCAAATAGGTGCAAACTAGCACTGCCACAGAGGTGCTCAATTCTTGGGTGAACACCCTAGCACATATGGATCAGGAGGATGACTTACACAAAGTGTACTGAGTTTGAATTGTATGAAAATGGGTGGACAAGGAGACTACTAGCACTCTCTAAGTGTGTTATCAAGGAGTCTAAAAATTTATCTATTTGACAGGAACAATTCCTAATTTGCCAATCTCAAGCAAAATCGCTTATGAGATCAAGGATCACTAATTCAAAAGGTCAAGGACACATAAATCCTAAATACTGAACATGTCTCTAAAATTGGGACAAGTCACCTAATCGAAGAACTCAGTATTTGAGTTTGTTGTTTGTTTTCAAAGATCAAGCAAGTATATCAACAGATTTTGATCAAGCACATAGGTTTCAATCAGACAAGTTGTGATACAAAAAGTAGTCGATAATAGATCTATCAAGGACAAAGCAACTTGATAGTATCGGGGGAGTCTTGTTTGAAGATGTTTGGACAATGTTTAAGACTAAAAAACAAACACATAGCTATCCCTACCAAAGAAAATGGTGAGAAGCCAAAACCTTTGCCCCATTGCTTATGCGCATACGTGCACCTCACATAGCCGTGTCACCCCCTAGAGGGCGCCCGTGTTTTTGGTGTTTTGAAGGACTCAACAGTGTACGTTCAAAGGTTACCCTTGTAGCAGGGGCCAGTGTCGCAACCGCCTCCAAACGTCCAGGTGTATGCCTATGATGGGAATTTGTGTATGATCAACATACGGAGAGATTATTCCCCCTCCTTGCGCAAAGATTATGACTCCTTTCAGAGGTGAACCAGGTAGGCAACTAACTAAGAGGTTTTTACTTGGCTTCCATTCACAATAACCTTTGGTGCCTTTGATACAGAGCTCGGGCCTCATAGCCACACCAACACCTGAAAATCACACACCCCCACAAGCAGGGCTCGGAGCGACGCCGCTCAGTGCAATAAACAGAGCTTTTCCATGATGATCGTCCAAGTCATGGAAAATAAGTTACTATGGTCTTGGAGTCTTTAGACTCAACAAGACGTTCTTTATTATAGTGAGGTGGAATCACCGGCGATAGGTGTGTACTCACTTGGGTCGCTCCTGAGGTTCAACTTCCACAGCCCTCTAAAGGTGACACTGACATGGCCTCGATTCGGTTTCGATTTTCCTCGATTCTCCCAAGTGAGAAGAGCATACTTTCACCGCCTTTTACCCAAACACGCTAAACAACCTTAATCATCGAGCTAGTTTCACTTCACCAAATCCACACGCTTTTGGGTTTCTGATTCTCTCAATAAGAGAAGAGCATAATCCCTTGACAAGTGAAAGTGCTAAAGATTCACTACCTTGCTCCGCTCCCTAAGATTTTGTCATATTAGTAAGATCATCAGGAGCCTGGATTTGTCCATGGTCATCACCTCCATGTAACAAAGAGCCAAATTCCCTACTCACTATCGAAACTCCTAAGAATTTTAACGAAGCCCTAATTAGACTATGTGAATTGAAAAGCAGGAAAACAAACACTGTTTGAGAGATCAAAGTCAAAATTTTTTTAAAAATGATAAAAAAATCCCGCTGATCTGACAAAAAAAAATACTGGAATAAAAAGATATAACGGTGGGTGCCAAAATGTATAACTGAAAATATGTTATACTTCTGTGAATCCTTGCATGCAAGGATACTCAATAATGAGTCCTTGCAAATCAATTCAGAACTCTCTATCCGAGAAGAGCAGGGATTGATATTGTGGCCTTCAGATTGACCCAGTTACCCCTGCAAATACAGTCTCAGAACGAGAGATTCAAAGAGGAGAAGCAAGAATGCCAATCTCCATGAATCCTGTTCTTGCAATGCAACAATGAAAACTAATCTAAAATGATCAGAAAATGCAATAAACAAAACTAATTCTATTGAAATGAAAAATTGGATCTACATGCAATGCCACAATGAATTACTTTTGCAAATTACCTACTATGAAGATTAAGCTAAAATGTAATATTAAACTATATGCTCTAAACTGCTTATAAAATCAAACTAATGTGTAATCTCAAATGATAAAATTCAAGAAAATTTGTAGCATAAGTCTGATGTAAAAATTCGTGATTTTTTGAAATAAGAATGAGAGGGCTCATTTTATAGGCAAAAGTGGAATTGAAGGCAAATTCAGAAGCAATGTGGGATAAATAGAAAAATAGAAACAAATCTTGATTGGAATTCTTCTTTTTAGTTTATTTCCCTTTAACCATTTGTTTCTTTTTTTCATCCAGATATTTTGAGAGGATATTTCATTTATTTTATTTAATTTAAGATGATAATATCTCTTTTAATAAAATAAAATAAGATTATGTAATTTAGAAATGAATATTAATAAAATAAAATAAAATAGATTTAATTAAAAATAGATTTAATTAAATAGCATCATTTTATTTAAGTAATATTAACTTCAATTAAATAACATCATTTTATTTATTAAAAGGGATTTATTTCTTTTGATTAAATAACATTAATGAAGCATTCAAACCTTAGGGAAAATTGAAACATTTGAAATAGTTATGAATTGATTAAGAAATTTGATTTGAAAATGTGACAATCATTGATTCAAAAAGTTGATGTTGACAAATTAAATAAATGGGGCCCAAAGTCTAGGTGACCATTTTAGGTTGCATACACCTATCATCACAGTTCTGTTGTTCCCCTCGAGAGAATCCTGCAAAGACAAGTTTACAATACCAAGTCAAATAATATGAAAAAGACTTACTTCCATACAAATTAAATGATTATTCTCACAATGGCAATTGTCTAATTACAACAACAATTCCATGAAAGGTTATCCAAGCTTCATAAGAGATGAGTGATCATACATACAAACTGCAAGATGCATAGAAAAAACATTACAATTGAGAACAACCAAGGGCTAACAAGGGAAGGAGTTAAGAAACGTCTGGATTGAAGAGAAAATGTGTAGGGAAAATGTTGAGCAGTGTCAAGAGAACAGAGCCTGTAGAACATATTCTTGACCTAATCAAGCTCTTGAACAACTTAAACAAAATTAAAATACTAACACATACATGAGACATGTAATGAACTTCCAATATCTGCAATCTTTTTTTTTTTTTGTATTGAAAATAGTTTAAGATCCATTACATATCATGAAAATTCCTATCCAGCATTAGGATCAGTACAACATCAAAGCATTTCCATAACATGAAATATACCGTATCAGTACTTTACACAGCAAGAAAGAAACCAAAAAGAACCAATTGTTTTCAAAACCAGCATAGACAATACAAATTGTTGTTAACAGCACCACAAGTTGCTGCTATTCAAATCAGCGTAAATAATACATAGTGTTGATTACATTCTCCTCATTGCTGACTTCTTCAGTATCAAGGTTTGCCATTGTTTCTCCTTGGGGGTCCAACTGTTGGGGGCCGCGCTGTCTTTCTGGGCTTACAACTTCATCAATTGCTCTTTGGAGCTCATCAAATGTCTGCTGGAATAGCACGGTTTCTTCCAAGCTCAACCTACAGGCGGGTCCACTTCTCAGATCCTCTCTGGTATTGTTAGCAGCACCTTCAGTTATTGACTTCAAGAAATTCTCCATTGAGATCTCCACAAGAGTTGAAACCTACAGAGCAACAGAGTAGAAAGTGAGTCTCTTGCAAGACTTAATAAGTACCCTCTTGATACCCTTAAATTTATCATCATTTCTCACCTTCCACAAATGCCACACGATCTCATTGGATAAGAAATACCAAAATAGCTTACAATCAAACTTGAGCTTGAAATTACAAAATAGAATATTGTGCCAATTAATTTTACCATTGCTATTCCAGACCTTCAGCTTATGGCAGAATAAGTACCAAATTTCCTGAGCATTAAAACATTCAAAAAGAATATGTTTGATAGTTTTCGGAGTCCTACAGATACTACAGATTTCAACACTTTCATGGTTAGATTTATAGGGATCTATCTTTTTCATTAATGCAGAGGTAGGTAAAGGAGAAATAATTATAATTGTAACACTATTCATAGTCTAGTAAATTATGTTCGTAATTTGTGTTCAATGGACCTCAGTTTTATCATTATACTGCCCATCTAATACCATATTTTAATCTAGGGTTCAACTATCTCAGATCTAAAGAAGCACCTTCAATTAACCATTTAAAGTACTATAAAACAAGGTAAGACTTTTACTTGAGAAAAATTGGGTACACTTGTAGGATTAAAGTTCTCGCAATCATCAAGATTTATTAGCACACAAACACAACTTGCAACATATGAAGTAATGGATGACTACAAGTTAGTGAAATGGTCCTTAATATGTGAGTTGTTTGCAAATTGATTGGTAGAAAATAAGGTTACAAACAGATCTACATGAAAAATTATGAGGACAATCTACTGTAATCATCAAAATAGATGAAAAGTGCAAAGGAAAGAGTCGAGCTACATCTCTAGAGCCTAAAAAAAAAGAACAAACTAGTTTTTGGATGAATACAAAATGGTGCCTTCAGCAAGTGATTCATATGTTTTCACACCTAACACAGGACATTAAGAAGATTTTAGTCTTCCTCTGTAAAATTAACTACTTACAAAATAAACCCAAAAACCAATATTATATACCTCCATGTCTAGCTGAGGGTAGGTATAAGAGAAAAAAAAATCTTCAATGCAATGCCGAAAAATATCAATGTGTGTGTAGGTTTGTATTACTCAAAATATCATTTCACTACCTAAGGAAAAATACCAAAGTGATGTTTTAAATTTCAATCTTCACATAGGCTCCTGTTGCTACACATTACTATACAAGCATTATTCGAGCTCTAAACTATTCAAATATTAAGGATTTAATTAGCTATAAGATGGAAAGTTGTTTAGACATAATCCATCATCTTTTACATATCTTTATTCACTCCTAGAGCTTTAGATAAATTTGTGTAAATAAGACAGAAATGTGAATCTTTTATGACAAAGAAAATTCTTAAAAGGAGGGAGAGAGCAAAGGGTAGGGGCCAAGAGAATGCCTGAATGTATAGCAAAGTATAACATTTTGATCATTATAACAATGAAATGAATCTTAAGTTTGAAGCATTAATATCATTTAGAACATTTATGATCAAGAATGAATGTAAGTAGAGAAACTTTTGCATACTTGTAGATGGTACAAAATTCCATGGTTAAGTCGAAGCCTCCCATAAACAACAAGATCCAAATATTTGTGTATCTATCTCAATCAAGCCTCTAAACCCTTCAAAGTTGTCAATTTTTCCACTAACCTGTTATGCACAAAATTCAAATTTTAGAGTTATGTCACCACTAAAAATAGAAGAAACAGAGCTTTGAAACCAAATCCACACACAACACAATGTGGTATTCATACAAATCCATACAAACAAACTAAACTCAAGACATTGGAATGGAAACAACTTCAAATTATGACATGGATTAGAATTATAAAAGAATCATTTTTACGCCACCATAGTGAAAGTTAGCACTTTCTTTCATCTTTGCATATTGGTTTGTTACTTCGTGATGTGATATATTAAAAGTGCATTACCTTGTGAGCTTCTCTTTGTTTGAGAATAGTTTAATATTCTCTACTTAATAAGACCCAATGCATTGTGGGGTGGAAGCTCTGTTTTGGGCCCTCCCTGCGCCCCCCCTCACATCACTCTCAATTACTGCTTACCCAATCATATAACATTAATCATTCATTCATCTATAAATAACATATAACATTCATTAATTAACATATTCACATTCATTCATCCAATATATAATATTCATTCTTCGGTTTTACATATTATCTATGGTTGTCATGATATGATTACAATCACTTTTTTTGTTTCTTTTTAAAGCTAAAAAAAATCTGAAGTGGAGTATCATTTTCTAAATCATGTCCCCGGTTGTTACGCCCTGCAGCGCGATCTTAATGCAGCCTAGTCGATACGCGCTCACGGCGTGGAGCGCCTTGTTGCAAGGGGTCACCTTAATAACAAAGAAATAAAGCGATATGTTTTGTGTGTATTTACAAGTATTTCATTAATTAAAAGAATATTAGAGTGGTTCTCTTTACCTGATGGGTCCACATCATGTTCCTGAACTTCTGTTATAGACTCATGCTCAACATGTTGAACACTCTCTAAATCATGTTCTGTAGTTGAAACATGAAAGGTTACATTAATTAATACACCAATTAAAATTAAATATGTTTAAAAGAACATGAGAGTGGCCCTCTTTACCTGATGGGGCCACATCATGTTCTTGATCATGATCAACACGTTGATCACGCTCTACATGCTCTAAAGTTGAAACACAAAAGGTTACATTAATTAATACACCAATTGCAATTAAATATGTTTAAAAGAACTTTAGAGTGGTCCTCTTTACTTGATGGGGCCACATCATGTTCCTGATCTTCTCTAGTTTGATCATGCTCAACATGTTGATCATGCTCTACATGCTCAACATGTTGATCATGCTCTACATCCTCTAAAGTACCGGGATGCACACCATGACCTTCATCTACAGGTTGTGATCCACCCTCACTAGGCTGCATTCCAATGTCATGTGTAGTATTATCATTCTTTGAATGTTTAAAACAAATAGGCATGTAATTACTTTATGGTGGAAATTAATATTGAATAGATTGCACAAGTATTCAATTTTAAATAAACTTTATTGAGTTTATTTACCTGCATGTCGGATGTAGTGGAAGGTTGTGTTTCCCTAGTCAAGACTCTTAGGCATTCAGCCACGACTCCATAGCCTTGCTGGAAGGAAATGTTCAAGTCATCTTCTGTGGGATCTTTGTTGAATTCAGAGCCCTACATTTTTGCATAAGATTATGAATTTTGCTTCTATGGTGTGATAAAACCAAAATTGTTTTCAATTTATTATTTGGATACTATATTTCATTTATTGATACTTACAATTCATGCGGCTAATTTCATATAACCACCAGAGCCAAGTTTGTGCTGCCCGTGTTTTTCTAGTCTTGCCTCTGTTGCCTTCGATGTGTCGGGCAGCCTATGAAAAGTTTGAAATACATTATATTATGTAAAAAGAAAGAGTAATTAGTATATAATTACATTGTTGATAGTATCACATACCTTCCTTGGCCCGGTGGTGTCTTTCCTTTTTTCTTTTCAATGTTCTCGTTTCCATCCGACACCAGGTCCTTCCACTCCCCCTTCGGAATCATGGGGGGATGCTTGTACTTTTTGTTCTTCTCTAAATGTGACCTATATTGGTCCCTCGCATACTTTAGATAGGTACCAACTTTCTTAAGGACCTTGGTTCAGTTGAATGTTTTATCACCAAACAACACAACTAAATGGTTAATGAGCTCATCTTTTAAATCTTGATTTTGGGCATTCCACCGTGTACGTATGGTGGGACCGAATACCTCCTATGTAATATCACTTAGATGTTTATAAAAAAACATCATTTCTTACAAAATGATCATGGCATCAATAGTCTAAAAAGAGCGATCAATAAGTAAATTTCAATTGGATTATATATAATAATAATTAAAATATTTTAAAGTAGCTGGGACCTTCTCTATCTTTATGGGAACAAAATCCTCGGTCACCACAAATGTGATGAAATATTTCCCAGCATACTAGTATCTGAGAAGATCCGGAAATCTGCTAAAAACATCACGGTACTAGTGGCCTCTGCATCCCAGGTACGTGAAATCCTAGCACGCATATTTCTGGTATGAACTTCCCTTTGCTAGAGGGTGCATTAGCAGTTCGGCATGGTATGTGTTTTGACATTTGGGGCGACAATATAGGCAGGATGATGGGGCGAGATAATGATGTGATGTATGCATCAGTCGAGGATGGACACTGTACCAACCCCTACTCCTCAGGGCAGCACTTAGGTACAGCGATCGGGAGCATCATGAGGGAGCAAATAATCACAGCAAAAACAACACATATTTTAGTTCACTTGACGTAAAATTTACAAAATATAAAACATGAATGAACTTATGTTATAATTAAAGACCTCCTTGACAACTTGCTTGCAAGTTTGTGATCTATAGGTCAATATACAACCCTCTCTTATCTCATATGTTTTAACTATGAATATCAACTTACTTGATTTTCTTCATTTACATTTTTTTGGGTCTTCCTTATCATATCGAGAGGGGTTGTTGAATATGCAATGTCATCATCACATAATAGTGACTGCACCTCCCTATGGATGCTCTCCTCTACTGTTGGTGCCTTTCCCCGATCAACCGAATGCAACAAGAATATTAAAAACATTATCAAAGTGTAATAAACTTATGAAAAAATATAATAATACAAACATTTTGCTGCGTATCTAATTTGTACAATTACAATAAGTAAACACATCACACATTAGAAGTGCGAAGATACAATACATCGTGATCTATGCTCTGGGCCAAGCCTTCTCCATACGATCAATGTCCCACTATGACAAAAATTAAATATAAAAAAAAAATTACTGAAATGAAACCAATAGACTTACGAAAAAAATATAAGAATAAAATGGTATATTGAAGTCATTAGTGGAGGTTGGGTAAAATGGTACATAGTATTTACCATCTAGTAGCATGTTTGTAACTAAGCAATTCAAATTGTAGTGTTAACAACTCTTCCCTTGTGGTTATTGATTTTATCACACAAACAAATACATGGTTTCCCTCGCACACCTTCAATATGCAATTGGGTTGTTTATTTGTTGACCTAGGTCATGTACTATTTATAAACCTTACAATATTCACGTGCTTTTGGCCTTCCATCAATGTACATAGCCACTCCTTTATTTTGATCCTTATCTTTTAGTTGTATATAATTTGCTGACAGTGCATACCTACGCATACTTCGTGTATATTGAACCAGTTGCATCCAATCTTTGTAACTATAACAAGGTTCGACATACTCCATCAATTCAGTAACTTTGTCATAACAGACCTTTATGTCATCCATGCAAAATAGGCCCAAACCATGTAATGACGATGGTGCTATGCGATATATCCTCTCGTTGACACAAAAATTAGTTTATTGGAGGAAGTTCCTTGGGTACCCAATTTTTTCCGTAGATATTTGTACCTCAAGGGTACCTCAACGTCACTTATTCTCTAATCATCATAAGAACATGACCCCCCTTCAGCAAGAAAAAATTCCATGCGTTTACGAAATTTTCTTCTAATCTTTTGACCTCTAGTTGATCTCCCTCTTTTAAACATACTACATGTCTTGCTTTCCTCTTCTCTTCCTAAATTTTCCTTGCTCGAGGAAGACAGATCTGACAAATACCTATTTGGTGGTTCCTGCACTCATAAGGATGTTGGATGAAGTTCTTTCATGGTGATGTGATCCCAAGGTGACATTATGATTAATCTATCATTTCATCACTAGAATTTTACAAGTTATAAGGTAATCAAGTCTTGATAGATTGCAAGTTATTGTTACTACCATCCAAATGTGTCCATCACAAATCAAATCATGGCGGTTTAACTCCCAAACTTTGTAACAAGTGTTAAATCTATGGTCCACCAGTTACACAACCAAGGCCTCAAATGTATTCTCTAATTGTAATCAAAAGGACTTTTTGCTCTTCATTCAAGTAAATAAACTTGAAGGGAAACACCACCAAGCGGTTTATTGGACACCTACATGACTAAAAATAGTAGCAAATTTACATTTAATTTCCATATGTCTAAGTGGCTAACGGGGAGGGAGTGTGTACTAGACTTGGTTAAGTCATCATAATTTTATGCTTTGGCAATAAATTTTTTTTAAGTCATCTTAAATCTTCCTATGTCTAATTGCTAGGAGACTTTGGTATGTTTTAAGGTAGGATGATTGATGAAAAGAGCCCAAAAAGTGCTTTCTCCATGGTATCAGTACACATAGTAGTGGTCTTATCTTATACGGTTGGACATGATTTAAAGAACTTAGCTAGGAATTATTCATTTAACCTAAGGTTTTCTCATAATGCCATTATTGGAAAAGTATGGTCAAATTCTTCTATTGAAGGGTGGTTTTGTATCTAGTAATCACTATAAATATTTGTAAGGATAAAATGATAGCGCATGGGGTAGGAGAGAATCAACTTTGAGTTCTTCAAAGATTATATTCCTCTATTCATAATTTTTAAGGGTTGTGTGTGGAGGAGGTTATCGCTACCAATAAGGGAGGAGACCTTTCCTTGTATTCTTTTATAATTTTCATTATTCTTATTTATTTTATACTTACATTTACAAATACACATACATATGCATTTATTGTTTTCATTTATTTCTCATGTAGTTTAATAGTTTGATCGATTTCATATTATATGTGTTGAAGACTTTAGAATTTCAATTACATTAATTTATGGATATATTGTATCTATAACACTACAAAACTATATGCTCTTTGTATTTACACTTGCATTTAAAAATACACATTTATATACGCCAGATATAGATTTTTCTGATATGTTGCATTTATTGTTCTGGGAAGCATCCGGTAATTGCATTTACATTTGTTTAAACATACATATGCAGCATACATATATGTATTATTATTATTAATATCATTTATATTGATGTTCAAAAACAACCCATTAGGTGCACATGGATAAGATTCATAGAAGCGAGATCTCCCCGCTACATGTTTTACATTTGAAACCTAGGCTTGAACCTCTCTCATTTCACATACTTTTCTTCACAAAACTATTGAGGGAAAAACAACTATACCTTCTTTATTTCTCATCCTCGCCCTATTCATACGTCCTACATTACACTTGAGTATCCATAGGACCTCTTACACAAGCTATAATAATCCACAAAAGTGTAAAACACTTATATCCATGTTTAAAACCACAAAACCAAAAATAATAGAATTGCTTTCAGTTATGATTTGTTGGTGAGTTCAACATATGGAAAAATCATTAGCAGCTCATTAAAGTCTTTGAGAGAGAAAGCGAATGCGGGTGGCGATTAAGTACAAACCTTATAGTGTCAAGATGAATGGGGTGATCCATTTTGATTGGCCAATTGATGAAGAGTACCAGAAATGGGTAAATGTATATTTAACTGAGGAAGAGTGAAAAGGAGTAGGTTGCTAACGGTTGACAAATCAATTGTTGCAGTTACAACATGTATTCCAGTTTTATTTTTTGGTGACAGTCTAGGTGCAAAATTCTTGAAGTTTTTTGTTGCTGCATCAACCATTCTCATGAGCACGATGAACAAGAATATTCTCACAGGGGAGATTGCTTTTATAACAAATTTTTTGGAATATCACAAGAAGCGGTCCAATTGGTTTGGTGACACGTGTACTTTCTGGCCCGATGCTTGTTTGCGCCTTTTTCTATAAGAAGGATTTCAAGGCCAGATGTATGGGTTAGCAAGTTAGATATTTTTAGTCGAGTCTAGATGAAGTTGCAGAGAAAATTGTAAAGTTTGATGGTTTGAGGGAAAATGTAATTTAGGTTTTGAGTCATTCTATAGTAGGTTTTGAATTTAAAGCAGTTTGATGTTTTATATGACAATGCGGCATTTGAATTGAAGTATGATTAATTGAACTCATGTCTCATTGTACAAGCATGTCGAATTTTTTGAATAAAAGTAGTCAAGGTTTTTTTGTTCATCTCAGCGTAAATTAGGTGTGTATGATTCTTGTTTTAACTTTAATTCAAGGAATTAATTAAAATGCTTGAATGGGATTGTAGGTGGATATGTTATGTCTAAGGATTTGATAAGTAGTATTGGTTTAGAATACATATTGATGAGATTGTAAAAAGCAATGTTATCAAGGATCTTATATGTTATGTGTTAAATATGTCTTAAACCCTTGATGCTTATAATTTGACTCCTCAATAGATATATGGCATTGATCTAAGTTGTACTTATTAAAACAGTTGGGTATTTGTTTGCCTTTACCTGAAACTTTGCTACAAATTTCAAGTAATGACTATCTTATCTTGTGAAATATTGTTGTAGTTATCTCATGCTCCAAATAGTTGATATTATTGATAAACAACCAATTCTATTCAGTATTATCCTATTATGTTGAGCTATTAAATGAGATTATTTGTTGTTGTTAATGTTGTTTATGATGATGGTGAGTTGTAGCGCATTAAAGGGATCCGCCTCCGCTTGTAAGAATTTAGAAGTGTAGGATGTCTTTCAAACCCTCGTTAGTTTGTCTAGGTCCTTCGAGCTGCCCTTTATTGGAATTGGCAATTCCATAGGTAGATTAGAAGATCAACTTGGTTAATGTAAAAACAACCAACACCTTGCATATGTTTGTGGTAGAGGTATTAAAGAAGAATTTTATACCTCTATTTCCATTCATTAGATCTACCTTATCCTAGCATATACTTGGGCTAAGTCTACAATTGCTTCAAACTCATGCGATGAAGGCTATGTGTGATGAAATCCTAGACCTCAACCAAGATGTGGGTAGATTATGGGAGTTTTTCCAAGACCTGAGGCTAGTGGATAAAAATGTGAAAGACTAAGCTATTTTATTTTTTCTGACTTATCTTATACCATTTTACGAGAATGGGGGTGCAAATGTACGAGAAGATCTTTGGAAACTAGGCATGAAAATTGAAGGTTAAAGAGAATGGGGGTACCAAACTTACAATACGCATTGCCCCTTGGTCATCAATTTTCCCTGAGTGCCCTCAACCTTGTCCTCAGCACTGGTATTGACTTTGTTTTCACTCCTCCAAACTCTTCCTCGGTGCTGATATTGACCTTGTTTTCACTCCTCCAAACTCTTCGTTGGTGTTGGTATTGACCTTTCTTTAACTCCAAACTCTTCCTCGGCGCTGGTATTGACCTTATTTTCATTCATCCAAAATCTTCCTCAACGCTGATATTGACCTTGTTTTCACTCCTCCAAACTCTTCGTCGGCGCTGGTATTAACCTTGTTTTAACTCCAAACTCTTCCTCGACACTGGCATTGACCTTGTTTTCACTACTCCAAACTCTTCCTCGGCGTTGGTATTGACCTTTCACTTCTCCAATTTGACGAGATACAACCTAGTTTTGTTAGGTTTTACAGTATGTTAATTAAGTTCAAAAATTTTGCGCCATTTAGCTAGGTTTTAATATTCTACAATATAGTTAAGTATATATTAGCTATATTTTACATAATAAATAATATAATTATTCAACTCATTATAATTATATATTACATTCTTTAACAAAATTATTAAATAAGTATAAAATTGTTATAATTAATAATTAATAATAAGTATATTTTTATATAATACAAAATATAATTAATATAATATATATTAAATATAATAGTAATATATATTAATATGAGAGAGAGAAACTAAATTTTGATTGGTTGTTTCATGTCAACAATCCAAGGATAGCATGTGTCCTTGAGGAGTTATGCTCAAGGTAGCATGCCATTTGATTAAAGATATGATAATTCTCCTTTAAGACATCTTCAATGTACCCATTGCACACTTAAGGAGACAAAGATAAATATAGGGAAGAAAATATAGAGAGAGAGGGAGATAATGAAAAACATACAAATAGAAATTGAGACAAAGAGATAGAGAGGGGTAGAGAGATAAAGAGATAAGGATGAATAGATAGAGATATAGGGAGGGTGATTGATATATCTCTCCTTGTCACTCTCTATATCTCTATATCTCCCACTATCTATGTCAATCCCTCTTCCCCCCTCTATCTATTGAGCTATCTCTCCCTCTCCCCCCATTCTCTCTCATTCACTCCATCTCTCCCTCCATCCCAAGTTGAATTTTTCTTTGGGTTGGCTATCAATACATTGCTCCACAGCAATGCCCAAGCCAAAGCACTACAAATCGGATATCCGATTTGTTTTGGATATCCAATTTGTGTCTAATATCTAATTTGAAAACCATTTTAAAATGTAATATTTTGGTGCTATAAATCGGATATCCAATTTTTGCACACATATACCCAAGAGTAATTAGGAGGTGGAGGGTGGGCAAGAGAGAGAGAGAGAGAGGGGAGGGGAGAGAGAGAATTAGGAGGGGGAAGGGGGAGAGAGA
>VDFB02216447.1:0-21679 GCA_007258455.2 Sequoia sempervirens
ATTGCATTTTATAGTAGATAATTCCCAATGAAAATATACCAAGGAAAGCATTGACAACTTCAAATCTAGATATATTTTTTGGCATTTCAACACTCACTCACCAATTGGGAAACAAAACTCAACACCAAACTCAAACCAAAAAATAGGAATTAAAATGATTTTGATTTAATAATTTTTTTTAAAAATGCATTTAGTAGAATAACAAATCAGTGCCTAATTCTAGGCCATGGAGTCAAATACAGAATTATAAAGACAACCTCATCAGTAAACAAACTTCAACCAGTGGATTTAAAACTACTAATACTTTGTACTAATAGATCCACTCTGGTTATCATAAAAAATCTTCTTACAAATCCATCCTGCACACCTAAAATCACAATTATTGCTCAAAGTAATGTAACTATTTCCTTGAAATAGAACCATGAACAAACTCAAACATTTTTGATATATTGAATTTATATGATTAAATGTGTACAAATTTGGAGACAATTTGATAACATTCATACCCTATTTGCATAAACTGATTGACATTTACTCATGAAATCAGCTGTTACAATTTGTGTTATTAATCCATGACTCAGACTCAACATTTCTCTATCTACCTAGCCCATATAGAAAATTTAGAAACCTTAAAAATGAAAAAAAAAGAGAATAAGAAGAAACAAAAGAATCCCTAAAATTAATTCGATGATGACACTTGGCAACTTCCCAGTCTTCAATCTGGAATCTGGAATCTTCATTTGTTTTCCCTCTCTATTTACAACAGCAAACTCTCCTTCTCGTGAAAACCCTTCACCATTTTACCCCCCAGTGAAAAAGAACTCTCCCATGAAAGCCCTCTATTTTTCCCCTTGTTTAGCTCCGCTTTTATCATACTCACAAAATAATTTCACTTCCAACAAAAGAACCTTTCACTTTAAAATATTTACAATGAATATTTTATTCACCCCTGAGGAAAAATTAAAAATTTACCCAACTTCAATTCACCTTAATTTCCCAGCAATATTATTTTCTTATTCTTTAAAAGGTGGAGGCCCTTTTAAATATTTCCATTGGGCATTTAATTTTTATATTTTAAAACTTGTTTTTAAATGATAAAATCTCCACCTCCACTTATCCGGCACATACTTTATGTTATAATGTGTTGCCTTTTAAAATTTTCAAGCCTACCAAACATTCTCCAGCATATCGCTCATCACACAGTAAGTAGGAGAATGGAAAATCAAAGCAGCAGCGATGGAAAGCAAAGCAACATTGCTCATCGCTAGTTGCTAAAGAAAACATGAAAAAGGAGGCGCATGGGCGATGCAAAACTCCAACTTGTTCTCTCTGCTCCATTTCCTCTGGCTGTGGCGGCTCCAATACGTTTTTCCACAAACAAAACCAATTTCCTTATCTCCTGTGCCTCCTCTTCAGCTGGTTTGATGGCAATCATTGGAATTTCTGCAAACAATTTTGAGACATCCTCTGTAGGCGTGGGCTCACTCCACACGTAAAAGACCACAACATTTGAGTTTTTGAAGCTTTTTCAGCAATCTATTTTATGCACATGCTGCAGCCAACTATCTATGAAGTCCCTTCTCTGCTGCACACTTAATCCATATTTGAGCGCTGGAGTTTATTAATGTTGATTCTTAGTTTGCATTTACCATGGTTGATTGCTGAAATAAAATGAAAAAGGCAAATCAAAACAGCCACGAAGTTTTCTGTGCTGCTGTGAAACCCATGAAAGCTGTATTTGAGTCAATCAGAAGTAAGAATTAAACTTGCTTGTTTTCCAAAATATTTTAAATATTAACATTTAAACTTTATAAAAAAATGTGACTTCTAATTACTCCTGCGGGCTATTTGGAGAAAATTCACTGTGGGAAAATCAAGACACCTAGAGCCGTGAAAACTTGCGTAGGATAATAATCAATTATTTAGAGAAAACCTATTTCCTCAATTTTTTCCCAACCTTCAAAATTTAGTACCTCCTTTGTAAACTGGCCCTAGGACGTGTTTGCGCAATAGAAGTACATTAAAATAATGTGTCAAATGACCTCAATTTTTTATGAAAATGGAGCTATAGAGGTTTTAGACCAAAAAATGAAATAGGTTGTCATTAGAATTGCAAAATTTGACACTTTCCATAACACCATTTTTGGCCTTGTCAAAATCAGAAAATGATTAAATAAGCCATCATAACTTATCTTGAGAGCCTGAAACTAAGCAGGCATGTAGACACTTGACCCAAGAATGGAGTGCAAAAGACAGTTTGACAAAAGAGATCACCTCGTCCTGAGGTGAAAGATATTAATCGACAAAGTTGTTCAATCAAGACATTTCTGAAACTGCACTTGTTCAGAACCAATCAGGGTTCACCAAGTCACCACTTTGAAAAATATCAAACCATCTTCTGCAAGGCTGCCAATGGAAACACAAGATCATTTAGGTACACTGAGTATGTGTACAAAAGGGATTTTCTTCAATTATCGTTCTTCTCGAGATATTAGGGGTCAAAGTTGACCACCTTGAAACATTATCAGAAATGTAGATGTAAAAACTGAACAAACTTTTGATCTCGAAAAAATAGCAAATCAAATCCTGAGACTTTAAAACCTAATAGGAGAGCATATGAATGTTGGGAGAATGGAGGGAACCAATGCATTCGTCGTGACAATAATCCATTTGTGAAATAAGAATGGAGGGCACCAATGCATTTGTCATGACAATAATCCATTTGTGAAATATAAGCTCGGACGAGAGGCTACTTCGCTCAAACAACAAAACTGTGCCAAAACCCTCCAGTTTTTCCTTTCAAAACACTGTCAAAACTCATCCCAGAGGCTTGAAAATTGATATACATGTTCATATATGTCACATGAGTGTGTCCACCTAGGGGTTTTGCACAAAAATCAACTAGCTCCAAATTATGACCTTCCAAAGTAGGTCACTTAGGCAGACTTTAGGTGCACTTCTGAGTGTGCAAAAGCAAAATTTTCAAGATTGGGTACTTCAAATTTACAAAATTTGAAGGTGCCACTAGTATTTTTGGTTGAATTTGCATGAGAGGGTTGGCATTGGTGTTAAGCGTGTTGAGGTAATTGTGTGATAACAGGTTTTGGTTTTGGAATTTAGATGTAAATGTTGAGTTTGGGTTGATGTTTGCTTGAGAAGGATTTTGATTGCCTTGTTGTAAGTGAGATGTAAACATGGTGTTGGTATTGGTATTGTGTTGTGGTGGAATTTGGTTGGTCATGTGTTGGTGTTGTGGTACGAAGTTGAGGTTTGGGTTGACATGTTGTTGTGATGGAGGTTGGTTGGTGTTTAGGTTTGACCCAAAAGACATGTTGGTGTTTGGTGTAGTGTTGGTTGTTTGGGTTTGCACTCTTGGTGTGGCAATATGCTAATCCTTCTTGTTTTTCTTGGTGGGTTTGGGTTTTGATTTGTGTTTGTGTTGGTTGATGGTGCACCATTTTGGGTGGATGTTGTGGAAAATGGATTTGCAAAAGTCATACCCATCCAAAGCTATATGATGATCCAAATAGATTGGAAAATGTGGGACTTGGTCCTTGGGATATTGCATGTACCCTTTTAGTCCCAAATGTTGGAGTAGGAGGTATTTTAACATATGTTGTGTTATGTGTAGTTTCACCAAGTGGCATACTAGTGGGCATTTTTTGTGAGGAATGACCTTATGTAAATGTGTTATGACCTTAAATTTGAGTTTGTGTTTGTGTTGTTCCCTCTACAATTGTGGAAGTGTCAAAACCAAAGGGAATCTTGGCACCATTTTGAGTGAATGCTAGGAAGTACTTATTAGGATCTTCTTTGACCATCTCTTCTATAATACGCACTATCTTAGGATCTATGGAAGCTTGTTCAATCTCTTCAGGTGCTAGATTTTGGTTAACCTCCTTCAATGTAAATTATCAAATGGATTTGGAATTTCATCTTGTGACATTTGAGGTTGGTTTGAAGAGGATGCAAAGTTCATGGTGCTAGTTGGATTGAAATTGGGGTCATATGAGGAATCCATGCCTTTTCGTTTCCTTTGTGACCTAGTGAAGACCATATACGACTTGTAACCTTGAGGCTTTTGAAAATTAATGCAACTAAAGATAGAGATGCAAACTAAAGATGGTAATGCAAGCTAAGGATGGTAATGATAATAAGATTATGCTATATTTTTGGGATTTTTGGAATATAAAGATACGAGATGGGAATGCAACTATGACTAAGCTTGATATAGAAAGTGGTAATGAGACTATGAAAATAGTCAAAATTAAGATGATTAGTAGCAAAATCTTACAATAGGAATGAAAATAGTCAAAATCTTACAACAGGAATGAAAATAGTCAAGATGAAGATGATCAGTAGCAAAACATCACTTACAATAGAAGGAAATACTCTTGTAATAAAGAGGGTAAGTCTAAAAATATCCAACACTTGTTAAACAACATTCACTGTTTTTTTTTTGAATAAATCAATATCAACTAAAATATAAGCATAAATAATGTTATTTTATTTAAAAATTGTTTTTTTACTAATAAGTATTTTATTAAAATACACATATCGTTGTGGTAAACATGTAGCATGGTAATAGGAGCTAGTGTGCAATTTAATATTCTAGACGCTTGACCTGTCCTTATCACTCCAAATATTGAACATGGTAGGAGCTCGATATGCTGGTTCTGCATTAGCTTTATCATTTAAATCCTCAAGAGACAGACCTATACGGTGCCTGTCAGACATTAGATTCTCAGACACAGCTCTAACATTATCCGAGGACAGAGAGTGAGGCAAGTAGAATGTACTTCTTGTGGAGGTACCTGGAGATGGTATGCTTTTAAAGACTGATGTCCTAGAAGCAACTGATGCTTCCTGTGTATCACTGTATAATGGAAGAAAGGAATTGTCCATCACCAGTCCATGAGTGTGTGCATGTCCATTACCGGCTGCAGGTTTCAAGCTTAGATTGTATAAAACACCATCGCTGTTTTCTGTTGAGATAGATAAATGTATATCAGGGTGCAGTTGCTGATGTGATATCACTGGGTAACCTGGAGCAGGGTATTCAAGATCAACCTTAGATGATGCAGTAGCAGTACTGTCATAGCTCACTTGGTCTGTCACTGAAATCTGGTTTATTGTATTACAAATTATAGATTCATTCTCTTTCATTTCAACACGAGCTACTTTTCCTTCTTTCATGAGCTGCCTAACCACTTCCATGGAGGAATTTAAGTTCACACTGCTTTCCCTATTTCTTACTGCTCCTTTCCTGCTCTTCGAATTGCCTTCTATGGGTAGTGTATCTTTTATGATTCTTTCCACATCATACCTTCTTATGTCAAAATTTGTAATGGGATTGACTCCTCTGTGTTTGATAGTAGCAATGTCATCAGCTTCGGCTGCTTCTTCATGTGTGTCTGAGTTCAATGATAATCATTAGCCCTTTCATATGATTTGATTACTGAATGCATTCCTTATGACCTATAATGCAGCATAGCGCTTTTGTTAGGAAATCTTATCTACCAACTGAGAGTGTTGCACTCACCAAATCTTCCCAGATGCAAATACTTGTTCCCTTCAAATCTTCCAATCCTATAAGCCTGCCGCTTTCCATCTCGATCTTTTCTGCCAGGGATTATAGAGTTAGATCAGTTCATTTTGCCATGCATGTCAACTCATTTCATGAAATATGAATCCATTTTGCAAATTCAAATACCAGTATTTCACATAATATTCAAGTTCATTTAGTAAGCAAAAGCCAACCCTTCTTACTCCACGATAGAATCCCTTGAAAAAACAGTACTAAGCCTGCAAATTCTATGACTTAAGTGTTGTTTGAGTTTGTAAACATAAATCTAATGGAACTTCACTAACTATTTAGCATCGGCATAGCTCATTTATGCCTGAACGTAAACTGCATTGATATTTGTTTCACATTAATAATGTTTGATGGTAAACAATACACAAGAATGGAAATATAATACCATCTAATTATATGTTTTTAAGCATAACATTTTTAAGTTTTAATTTGTTTAGATGATTCATCTGAAATTATAGTAATAAAATTATAGTAATAGATGAGTTCTATTGAAGAATTCAATATGATTGAAGACAAAACACCTAAATAAATCAAAATTAGAATGTGCTGTTAAAACTTACTCCAACTACATTAAGAAAATTCAATTACCTTCTTAAATAATTAATATATTCTATCCTTGACAAATTTTTCATCTCTTCTAATTCTTTAGCATAGTTTCCAATCTGCAGTTGTTGCAAAAACCAAAATGTTATACCAGCAAGCTAAATATTTTATGAAAGATATAGATCAGAAAATAAAAAATTAATATGTACAACCAAAGTAATGTAAAGTCATACCGGAAAGTTTATTGCAGCTGATGGACCCCGATGCTTAAGAGCTGCCAGATCATAAGCTCTTGCTGCACTCTCTTCCTTACCGTAGCTACCTAGAATTTCAAACCATAAATCTAGAATTTCAAAGAGACTTGAAATTCAAACCCTATAATACATTATTACAAACAAGTAAAGTATTTGCTTACCAATATATACTGAGAAGTCCAATCATTATCCAGAATTCATGGGTGACAATAAAATAGACAAAGTACTCTAGTTAGTGTCTAGCAAAGAATAATAGTTTTGGTCTGATAGCTATATAATCATAAACCACATCTCTAGTTTTAGGTAAAGGAAAGTAAACAAATCTTTAAGGAGCTAATTTTAAAACTTAACACTCTAAGCCACATGGTTAAGAATTTCATTACACTGCTAAACGTATAAATCATCTATAAATAATGGATTTTGAAGTAGAGCCCATGTTGCTCTGTAAAGACTAAAGTTTAGAAATCTTATAGCCAGATTAATTAAAGAAAAAAAGAAAAAATCATAAAACTGACCTTGTTTTCTCTTGCCATTCTGACACTCTCTTCTGCAGCTGTTGTCCCACAAATGGGCTTCAAATCTCCCTGTATATTTGTTTCTGTATTGAGACCCATAAAATGATATTCAAAAGTAGTCCTGGATTTATACAACATTTCAAACTGTCTGTTAAGAAAAACTAAATATAACTATATATAAACATACTTGGCGACTCCACGGTAGGCTGAAGTAAATCTTCCACTGGGGGTTAATGATGTGTCTTGTGTTGGACCAGCAGTTTGAATTTCTTGCTTCTTCCTACGTCTCTTTCTTTCTGATGTTCCATGGCTACCTGCGGATGGAAAGGCTGCACACGATTTTGACTGAATAGTCTGTTCTGATGACCAGTCATGTTGAGCACCAGGTGCAGGTTCAGGTACAGAAGGTTCAGTACTTGTAGTAGTGCCCATTAAAGTACTTTTTCTATAATTTTTGAGGTTGAAGTTACTGGACTTTCTGTTTATGCAGAGATTGCTATATAGAATATTGGGTAAGCTGGGTTCATATTCCTCCAAAGTGTTTGTATTTGTGGCCGAGGTGTGATTTAGGTCTATACTTGTAATCAGGGCTGCACATGATTTTGACTGAACAGTCTGTTCTGATGACCAGTCATGTTTAGCACCAGGTGCAGGTTCAGTACTTGTAGTAGTGCCCATTAAAGTATTTTTTCTATAATTTTTGAGGTTGAAGTCACTGGACTTTATGTTTCTGCAGAGATTGCTATATAGAATAGTGGGTAAGCTGGGTTCATCTTCCTCCAAAGTGTTTGTATTTGTGGCCGAGGTGTGATTTAGGTCTATACTTGTAATCAGGGCTGAGTTGAGATTTTCTTTTGTATGTGGGTGCGTTCTTCTGACTGTACTGTCCAAGGAACAAGCCTGCCCTGATGGTCCTTCAACAAAACATCTCAACCGACGAGCTTTCTGGTAGGTATCATTATCAGCTAACCTTTTGTCATGGCATTCTGCATGTTAATGGAAAAGTTATAAGTTTTTCATTACAATCTTCAATTTAGTGACCACTTATTGTGACTTAAAGTTTTCCCTTTATAAATAGTGGTGACATAAATTAAAATTAAGAAGTTCAAGTATGGTATGTCATATAAAATTAAAAAAGCAATAGAAGAAATGAAAGCAAATACAAATTTGAATTTATCTTCCATAGCATATCTATCCATAGATATGCTAAGGTGTTAGTGATCAGGGGAATTGGAATAGAAAGTAGAAAGTGAATTATTATATTATCATAATGTTTATCAATGTGTGCAGGTCAAAAAGCACTAATAAGAAATCACAAGCATCTCTAATAAAAAATATGGAAACATGTAATATTTGAAAACAATAAAAAAATTATAATCTTAATAACAAAGAACAAATTAATTTTATAATCTTAATAACAAAGAACAAATTAAACAATCATAATTAAGTAAAAACAAAATTCAAAATGTTGATTATACCCTAAAACAATCCTAAGAAAACTTAACTATAAAATCATTAAGTTCAAGTTCAAATTTTTAATAGAACCATACAAATTAATAATTAAGGAGCATTATCATACCTGCACTGTCATTTTTGCTGAAGTCTCCGAGACTAAAAGGATCATCAGACTTCAATGAACCCATGCTGTGATTTCCTGCATATCACGTGGAGCCAAGAGAAAAGAAAACTCATCCATGCCCAAATCAAATCATCCTTATAACTTACTGCAATAATAAGAGTAATAGGCAACACTCAAAACACTGTCTCTATAACTTACTGCAATAATTAGATTAGTATATTATTTTAAAAAGTAAAGAAAATATACAAGCATTGTCTCTATATGTTTAAATATAAATATATCGACATAAGAATTGAATTAAAATACTTTCATCTTATCATGGATTAAATAAAGAAGATCTAAAATATCAAATGTAAACATATTATTTAATCATTTAAATTTAACAATGTCTCTTTTAAAGTCAATAGTGGTATTGCATGATGGTTAAGTTGTTGTGTTGTTATTCTTACCATCAAGATTTAAACTCCATTGGAGTCTAATTATTGAGAATTTATATTGGGGATGAGGTCCCCTGTTTGTGACCTCACCATTCATAACTCAGGGTTAAAAGTGTTTACCCCTCTTAATAACTTATTGGAACAATATCTTTTTAAAATTAAAATTATAATTATTAAAAAATCAAGATATAATGTTTTTGATAACCTAGGAATATTCTCACCACTTAGCTTAGTACCAAAAAAATCAAGATATAAAAATTATTATTAAAAGAGATCCAAACTACACTCTTTCAACTATGGAGATACAAAAAAAAAGCTATTAAAATTCAATAAAATTTGTATTGGTTATTCTATATCAACATAAATAATAATTAATTATTCTATATGAACACAAATAATAATTAGTTATTCTATATTGACATAAATAATAAAAATATTTTATCGTCTGAATCAAATTATCTTCATAAAATATGAAAATAAACTCAACTGTTAACTCTGAAAAAGATTAAATAAAACATTTATGAAATCAAAGGATATGAATAAGAATAACAAAGGCAATATTTGTTTCAAGATTGATGAAATAGGTACCTTATAATAATTTAGAAAGGAAAGTAGGTTTTTGTATTGGATTCTTCAAAAGAGAAGCCTCATTCTCTTCCTTATTGATCCTTGATGGACATCTCTATAAAATCTCCTTCTACAATCATCGTCATTGATGGACATTTCTATAAAATCTCCTATTGTAATCATCAAAAGAATAGTTTCATATGGATGTAAGTTTTGTACATATATATAGGTTCAACTTAAAAAGAAAGCATGTGAACCGATAGTTAGTCAATTATTTTGTGAGTTCCAACGTATTTGTGAAGATTACAATCTTAAAAAGTAATATAATGTGAACTATAAGCTAGACAATTATTTGTGAGTTCCAACATAGGTATTTGTAATGATTACAACCCAAAAAAGTAATGTCATGTGAATCAACTTCCTATGATTACAACCCTAAAAACTAATAGCATGTGAACCATTAGGTAGTCAATAATTCGTGACTTCCATCCTAATTTTGAATGTTTATCTTGTAGATGTTTTATGAGTTTCAACCTAAGTACAACCCTAAAAAATAATAACACATGATAAGTTAGGTAGTCAACCATTTTGTGAGTTTTGATGTAAACATTTGTAAGAATTACAACCCTAAAAGATAATGACACTTGAATAGCTATATAGAAAATTATTTTGTAAGTCCCAACATAAATATTTGTAAGCATTATACTATTATGTAACTAATTCTACTACAAGTATTAAGAAATGAAAATGCTACAATTCATATATATTTATTTATTGATATAATTGGTAACTTCTTTTTTTTATACCTAAATTTTAGTTTAAGAGATGCTAATAACTATAAATTGTTCTAATAAAAAAGTAATTTATTATAAATCAATTTTTATAAGTCTAAGGGGAACACCATAAAATAAAAGTAAGGATGAAAACTCCATGTTTTTTTTTAATATACATATAACTATTTTTTATTAATTACTATAATTATTTTTTACATGTGACGCCCTCTGGTACCAAGGAAGGTGGGGTGGGGAGAAATCTCTCATCCTAAATAGATGGATAGGAAACTCTTTCTCATAAGGTTGATAACCCTAAATCTATAGGGAATTTTATTTTACATAGGGAATCTCTCCCCACCTAAAGACCAATAATGTACCACTTTGAAACTCATCCTCTCTCCACCTAAAGACCAAAAATGTGTAACTATGTAACTCAACTTGAATATTATACCGTAATTTTGGGAATATGCCTCTATATATGTGCAACCTTGTAATACATCTCTACTATTATAAAGAAGGTATTGTACCCAAGAAAGCATTGCATTTTGATTGCTTTGAAGAGACGGAGAGGAAAGTCTTTTTGATAAGGTTGATAACCCTAAATCTATAGGGAATTTTTCTTTTCCACGAGTTGCAGGAAACATTGCTATTTTGAAGGTACTAGATCACCAACCTTACAATATTACTTTTTAAGGTATAGTTTTATTCATGTTATTGGATTCTCTTATGTAGTATTTCATGTAGATTTACCTATAAATTTTTTTAAAACTACCTTTATTTTTATTAATATATTGTGAAAGGATGGAATTTCATCAATGAATATATTTTCGTGTTGTTTTGGGTGCTACATACTATATAAGCTCACTTTTATTAATATATTTTGAAGGATGAAATTCATCAATGAATGCATTTTCCTTGTTGTTTTGGGTGCTACATAATATATAAGAACTCAGGAGGTGAGCTTACTGCAGGCTGAGGACTCTTTTGCAAGATGGAAGGTACAAGATTCTATTAACTCTTGATTTATATAATTTTTTCTTCTCTAAATGCCATAAGCAATAGTCATTGAAGATTGTTAGTACTTCACAATTCATTTTTTTGGCGCTCTTACCCTGCTCTTGTATTCTGATTTGGTTTCCTTTAGCAATGGGAATGGACGATATACTTGGTATTTATATCATTTTTACTATTGGTTCTTTCAATGACTTTTAAGTTTAGCTTGAATCTCAGTATTCTATTTATTATTTATTAGTACAGTTGACAGTCAGTAAGCTATGGATTCTAATACTAAATTCATGTATGTGCCCTACATTTGCAGAATCCTATAGGGATAAATTGATGGATAGAGAAAACATGCCCGTCGTTCGGTTTGGCACTGGAAGAAGTTCAATCTACCGTGGAGTTACTAAGTGTGTTTGCATTTGCTTTTAATATATAGAGAGATTGATTGATAGATATTCAAATAAAATATTAGTTTGAAGTAATATTATGTGGGACTCAATGCAGGCATAAATGGACAGGGAGATATGAAGCCCATCTTTGGGACAACAGCGGCCAAAGAGACGGTCATAGCCGTAAGGGTAGACAGGGTTAGTTTTATGAATAAATATTGCAATAAGTTATGAATTAAACCCTTTTCTTTCTACAGGCCTAAATGGGCTCCAGTAGCTAATAAAATCAGGTACCTTTAAAAAGTTGTTTCTATAGATTCAGTGCTTTGAAACAAAATCTCTGAGATTTCATTGATGGGCTTCTTTTGAGACGTGTTCTACGAAGTGTGTTATGTTTTGAAACAATATCTCCAATATATATATTTGTATTGTCTTTAGTAATATAAACGGGTTCCTTCTTGAAAGTATGCATTTGAGAACTAGGGTAATTCTTACTTGGATACTAATTAGAGTACTTTAACCGTCTTATTGTGATTCCTCCATTGTGGATAATGATTGGACTCTCCAGTATATCTCGGTAAGCAGATATTTTTAATTAGTTTGTTGTACATGTAGTAAGTGATTTGAGTTCATAGAGTCTGTGAAGTTCCAGATCTGTAATTGAACTGTCCATTGATGTAATGTAGGCGGCTTTGATAAGGAGGAGAAAGCAGCTAGAGCTTATGATCTGGCAGCTCTCAAGTTTTGGGGTCCATTAACAATAACAAACTTTCCGGTGTGATTTTCTAAGAGTTTTTTTGTTAGTTGATAATCTACCATCTCTCATAAAATGCCTTCGGTGATCATTCTAATTTCTCTCATAAAATATTCAGCATGTTATTTTATAACATTTGGCTTTCCTTTATCAAATGCAGGTTAAAAACTATAAGGGGGAGTTAAAAAGTATGAAGAACATGTCAAAGCAAGCATGTGTTCAATTTATAAGGAGGTAATTGGGTTTCCTACCATCTATGCAGATTTGTATAAGGCTGTATATCTGGAGAGAGAGATTTCAGTATCTATCAGGAAGATTACTTCAATTTGGAACAAACTATGTAATAGGTCACAAACCGCTTCATATGGATTTATCACACTGTTTGATTATTAGGGACTTTTTCTATTTATGTTTACAAACTTTAAAAGCGGTAAATAATTTTTTTTCAATTCATTATAATTATTATTTGATTGTGTGCAATTATTGATTGTAAATGTGTTTTTTTTTCTCAAACCCCAATCAATTTTGCAGGACTAGCACTGGCTTTTCAAGGGGGGCATCAATCTACCGCGGGGTGACACGGTCTGGATTGAATAGTTTACCTAGATGAAATTATACTATTATCTTAAACATAGATATGGAAAGCTGAAATTAATTTGTCACTGGTAAGCTGATTAATATAAATTCCAGAATTGACCTAACGTAGCTCTACAAATCCTTCATATGACTTGGCAGACATCATAATGATGGAAGGTGGCAGGCTAGGATTGGGAGAGTTGCAGGGAACAAGGAATTGTATCTGGGAACATTCAGTGAGCACATCTCTCTCAGTTTGTAGTATAATACTTATGCAACACATTGAGCTGTTGTTTCATTATAATTGCATCCAATAATAAAACCAGATGAAAAGGCTAATGATTCTTGTTTGAACTCACAGACACAGAGGAAGAGGCTGCCGAAGCTTATGACATTGCCTCCATTAAATTCAGAGGAGAAAGTGCCATCACAAACTTTGACACAAATCGATATGATGTGAAAGCCATTATGAGCAGCACACTGCCCATAGGAGGAAAATCAAAGAGGATTAATGTTGAAGAAGTACAAAATGAGGGAAACACATCTTCCTGCACAGACAATAGTGCACCTACAGCTCCATTTAGTTATATTAAAAAAGGATCAGTTGTTTCAAAGGCACCACCAGCTTTGGAAAACATGTTGTCTTTGAGTACTTCCACATTCTACTCTCCCGGGGAGTCCTCAGGTCTTGTGAGAGCTGGTCATGAGAAAGTGAATAAGGATTCAGAAAGTGGGCCTCATGCAGGAGCAGCATGTTGCTTCATATCAATTTCCATGGCATCACCCAATGCCATGAGTACAGAATTCCAATACCTATAGTTTCTACATGGTTCCACTTCTTTCATAACTATTGGAAGATAAACCATTTTATCTTCTCTAATTAGCCGATAGGCTATTTGTTTGAAGATTTCATCAAGATTTTTTTTAGCCAAGCTATGAGTTGGATTTGCTGAGACTGGAGATGTCCCGGCCAATGGCAACTTGACCAGGTTTTTTTATGGCAATGTGGAGCTTGGTAATTATGTGAGTTGGCAGTGGTGGAGTTGGTTGCCCCGACGGAAGAAGAATGCTAAGTTTTTTCTCGTGCGAGGATTAATGCATCCTACCATTCTTGTACGATGGTGATTAAGTTGCATTGTTGAAAGAGCCACTGTGGTGTTGGTTTGATAGTAAAATATTCTAAAAATTATCACCTTCGGTTTTGTGGTTGGTTTTATAGGAGACTATTGTAAAAATTGTTAGCTTTGGCTCCATTTTATAGCAGATTGGAGGGTTTTAAAATTGTTGTTCTCTGCAATCTGTAAGTCATTTTACATGGGTGTTTTGCATAAATAATTTCTTTATTTTTTATGTTAAAAATATTGTTATCCAGAATTGTAAGTCATTTTACATGGGTGTTTGGCATTATGGTTTTGTATGGATGGAGAAATTATAGTTAAATCTTATTTATTGTCATCAAAAATATATGGTTAGGGTTAGTAATTTCTTTTACAATTTCTCTATTTAGCTATAATATTTAGTGCCGGAAATGTAGCTCAAATTTTTGATTAAGTCTATGGCGTTATAGGCATTTTGTAGGTTATTTACTCATTGGCTTTACGAGTTCTATTTAATGTGGGTTTGGTGCCAAAGAATGTAGCTCAAATTTTCAATTGAAAATCCAACTCTTACACAGACTGCTTGTCTTGTATGAATATGTTTAGTGTGGATTTTCAATCATCTGTGATTTACCTATGATTCTTAATTTTTTTTCTAATATTTTTTTTACAATTTCCCTATTTTGTCTATAGTATTTAGTGGCAAATAATGTAGCTAGAATTTTTAATTGAGAAGCCAACTGTTACATAGAATTCACTATTACACGTTGTCTAGATAGTGATAGAATTTTAGGTAAGCAGGAATATGCTGCAAACTCAAATCTATACATGCATTTGACTTGAACTGGGTTCTTCACTTTGAATATTCTTTGTAAGTAATTTCACATACATAGATGTCCATATCTAAACTTCTTTGGTCAAGGGAAATTGGAAAATACCTATTAGAAACACACTTAACAATCATAGGAAAATGATAGATGTTGGAAAACCCACATTAAATAGAACTTTAAAATATGGAGAATAGAAGAGGAAAACTACGATAATGAACATTTTGGTATGGGGAATTGGGAAAAATAATATCATGAAGAACAGTTTGTTATGGGGAAGTTCAAATAGTTGAAAAAAAAAGAATATCATGCAACATATTGGTACAAGACAAAAAGTGAAATTGGAAAAGAGCTATTAGGAAAACACTTAAGAATCACAAGAAAATGACAGATGTTCCAAAACCCACATTAAATAGAACTTTAAAATATGGAGAATAGAAGAGGAAAACTACGATAATGAAAATTTGTTATGGGGAACTGAATATCATGAATAATAGTTTGTTGTGGTGAAGTTGAAATAGACAAGGAAGAAAGAATATAATGAAACATATTGATATAAGACACTGTCATCCAACGTAATTAGCAAGGTCCATCGCTTACATAAACAAACTCGGGTAGTTTGTTCCAAGGAGCTTCAAGTAGATCAGGAAAAAAAGAATATCATGAAACATATTGATACAAGATTCGAGCTATGTTCTTTGTTAATAAATATTGAAGACAAATAGAGAAATTATATAAGAGGTGTTAGAATAACAATTATTTGCTACAAGTCATTTTACATGGGTATTTTGCATAAATGATTTGTCTATAATATTTAATGCCAAGAAATGTAGCTTGAATTTACAATTAAGTTTGTGGCCTTATACGCATTTTATAGAGATTGTTGCATCATATAATTGTTTTCATAGCCTAAAGAAAATAGGTATCATCATAAAGAACTGGGTTTAAATAATTGATTTGGCCAGTTTAAAAGATATTTGTATAAGCGTGGAGAAAAAAATATTTTGGTGGCTTTTAAGTGTTATTCTAATAGCTCTTTTATTTTTTTAACTTTATATTTTTAGCCAATAGTCTATTTGTTTGAAGTTTCCACTGGATTTTCATCAACCCAGTTGTGAATAGGATTTTTCGTCTAATAGTGCTTTTATAATTTCTCTATTTGTCTATAAGATTTAGTGCCAGGCAATGCAACTCAAATTTATGTGTATATATATGTATTGAATTCCCCATTCATATTTAAAAAAATACATATAGGCAGAAATATATATCCATATATACAGACCAAGACCACTGTGGCTCGTTTGAGAATGCAACAACAATTTATATATGCACATGTATATCTAAACAACTATGTATGCTATCTTTATTTGTATTTAGGTAAAATTTGATTTAAAAAGAGTTAAAAATAGAATATGTAAGTATTATTTATCTTCTAAGAAAATTTCTACAATACAACCATAACATCTAATGGTGCAGTATGTGTAACATGTTCATAAGAAATCTATAAAATTGATTGCACCTTGGTAGTGAATGTCCCTATTGAAACTGAATACATAGAAAAATATTGAGAATAGTCTAGATTGCATTTGCTTTGTCCCACCATCTTGATTTCCATTGTCCAACATTGCGAACAACCATTTACCATTTCGCTTTTGTGTTTGAATGTGGCTAGGAGTCCCCCTATGGCATATATAATTTAATAAGCTCTAAGGTTAATAACATGTTTCTAGTTTCCACAATTTTTTCCCTTTGCTTATTGTTCATTCTACCTGCTTTGTAGCTCTCACATAATTCCCATTTTGTGCATATTTGGAGTTATACCCATTAACATATGAGAAATTATAGATTAATAACTCCTCCCCTTGAAATTTATGAAGATAGAAAACATCTAGACTAGATTTTCCCTCAATTGATTGGCTGAGAAAGCTACAAATTCAAAACTATTGTTGCCTATAATAATTCCCTACTTTAGAGTAGACAATATCCTATAGGAAACAAAAGGTTTGAATTCATAGCCTTCTTAGCTACTCAATTGAGAGGAAATTAAGTCTAGATGTTTGCTCTCTTCATATATTTCAAGGAGAGGAGTTACATAGTGAGGAAAAATTATGGTATACACATCTATTTAGATATAGCAGTGTGTATATAAATACATATATACATGTGTACATATGGATATATATATCTAGTTATATGTGTGTGTTTTGAAATATGCAAACAAAGGGGAAATTCAATGCATATATGTACTTAATAATTTCTATTCTTATTGTTGTATAACCTATTGTTTGGATAAGAAAGGGTGAAAGGACCAACTAGCAACATATACAAATATCTGCATATAGCTATATGTAGAAATATAGTAAAATAATAAAAAACTGCATGGATACATATATAAGAAACCTCAAAGATAAATAGTTACATATAGGGGTATATACATTTGCATTTATTATTTTTATTCCTATTGATATATCCCCTAGTATTTGGACAGTATTAAAAGTGCATTTCTATTCTTATTCTTGTATCTCGTGTTGTTTGGACAATATTACAAGTGGAATGGTTATAGATTGATATTTCTAAGTTTTCTACCAATTTCCATTGGGATGTTGCAATACATTAATCTTTTATTTTTTATTGTGAAATAGAGCTGTCAATTAGTCAACTCAAATTGCAACATTTTGTCCCTGCAAAAAGTTCCCAAAACTATGTCTATGGAGTCAAGCTTTGTGGATGGGTCTCCAAATCCCCCCAATATTGATTTGTTGACACCTCCCACTAGTTCTACTGTGGAGTTTGACTCTGAGGGCATGAACGACCAACTTTCAGATCCTGATTCCATAAGTATAAATTTCCATTTTGTTATACCTATTGCAAATTTGGTGTTATTGTTTCCAATTTTCTTGGCTTTAAGGTGTATACACACATGGGTGAACCTAACAAAGCATATAGATGTGGAAGAAGATACAAATTGATATTTTCTAGCATATAAAAATATCCCTTTCATGTATTTGTTTATGTATTAGTATACGTATGTGTATATATATATATGTATATGTATATGTATGTATATGTATATGTATATGTGTATATATGTGTATGTACATGTATGTATATGTGTATAAATGTATATGTATACGTATATGTATATGTATACGTATATGTATATGTATATGCATATGTATATATATTTATATGTATATGTATATGTATGTGTATGTATATGCATATGTATATGCATATGTGTATGTAATGTATATGTATATGTATATATATATGTATGTATATGCATCTGTATATATAAATGTATATGTATGTATATGTATATATAAAGTTGAGAGGGATGCAAAGCAAACACTACAATATGATAGATCAGATATGAAGACAACAGATTTCCCCCAACTTTGTTATTGTGTGATGTGTTATGGAACTCCATGAAATTCCATGTGGGAATTTCATAATGTTCTTGGTCAGGGGTTTTTCTAGAGTTTGCGAGCCTCCACGATCCAAAAAAATGGTGGAGAGGATATCGAGTGTGGGTTGTGTGCTTTTGGTTTTAATTTCATATATTTTTTCTTGCATAGATACATTCCTACAAAAATCCTCATATACAATTAGCTTCCACAATGATGACAATTTAGGACCACAAAACTCTCATTCAAACTCAACTTATAAAAAATTGAACCAAATCTTGCTTGTCCTTTCAATTAGGACTCATCCAACCTTCACAAAACTCTTGATTTCAAGAAACCAAACTGAGATCAAAGGAAAAAATTCTTGAAGATTCCTTAAAAATCCTTAAATAACACTAAAATTATTGAATCATACCCCTTCCTCAACATAAGCATCTCAAACCTAAAACCTCTTAATGTACCCAATTCAAAATCAACATATATGCCCATTTAGAAAACATCAACAAACAACTTCACATTCCCAATCCCATTCTTCCTTAATAAAGCTAAAATAATGTGTAAATAATCCCACACAATCATATTAAACCATTCCCTAATCTTTATTCATGATTTTTCAACAAATAGTTATTCTAAACCCTCATTGTTTACTCCAAAATAGGACTATTACCAGACTGTCCTAATAGGACAGTATCAAGAATAGGCTCCATCAATTATAAAATCACCAAACCCTATAAATAAGGGGTTTCAAATACACCAAAATAACCTATAAAATCACTTCTACCCAATAATAACACCTCTTTATATCATCAAAACACAAAATCTTGACTGTTCCAAATACTCTGCCAGAATAGGGTAGTCAATAAACAATGACTACAACTTATAAATTCACCACACCCTATAAATAAATAGTCTAAAACACATCCAAAAATCTTTTAAAATCAATAACACTCAATGATAACTCTCATTTTACAATCTAAACTCATAAAGTCTCACTGTACACAGATTTACCAGTGATATTCACCATTTACAGACTTAGGGCTTTGTGGAACCCACCCAAAAGCTTACCCTCAAACTCTAAAATTTTGGGAAATTTTATAACACATGATAAAATCCTTACACACCAATTTTTATTAATTTTCATCAGTTAAATATGGATAAACACAATTTTAACAACCCATTGCTTACCCTAGTTCAAGATTTTACTCGCCTAAAGGAAAATGCTTATAACTTTTACAATATTTAATGGATTTTGATGAAACAAAATGAAAAAGAAAATATATTCATAGGGCTATCATTACCAATGGAGGAGGAGAGGATTATTACATAGAATGTGGTCGTACAATGGCCTAAAACAAAAAAAATGCTAGTAAACTATCATAAAAATAGAGTATTCTATTGATTTAATCTCTCTTACATCATCCCTCTACTTGCCTCAAAGTTTTTTATGCTTCAAAAGGATTAAATAAACAAAAAAAATTCCTAAAACTATCCCTTCAATTAATTTACCTTTGATATTCCTCTATTTGTCATTTTTTGCATTTTTGCAATATTACTTTGACAACAATTTTTACAATTTTACATTTTGCATCCAATGACCTCAAAATGACTAACTAGGACCTTTTACAAGCTAAAATTATCCATTTAGGCCTTATTACAACATAGTATCAACTTTACTAAATCAAAATCTAAGATTGTCTTATTGAGGCATGTTTATGCTAGGGTGCACCTACACCATTCTCCTGGCCAAATAAAAATTCCAAGTCCTCTTGGATTATATTCTCCTCCTTGTAGTCTCTTATGCCATGCAACCTTCATCTTTACCTTTGGTTTGAGTTGGTCAATGATGTTGATGTGTTTTTTATGCACTTGTCAACACAGGTAGTGCGTAGGTGCACTACCTCTCTTGAAAGACAATCTTTCACAATCAAATTCCAGAACACTATCCCAAGGTCTCTAATGTCAGCTCTTGACAGTGCTTGGAATATCTCAGTTGTTTGATGTGATTTGCTAGAATCACAAGGCGGTCTTACAGATGAGTTACAAAGCATGGGAAATTGGGTTTGCAAATGCAATTTCAAAGTGCTAGAAGTGAATAAATAGTGGCTGTCCACTCAAAATAGCAAGTTGAAACTCATCAAGTTCATCTGATTTAGCTTCATGGTGATGCTTTAGGTGCTACTCTAACCAAGGATTAAAATAAATAACAAAAGGAGAAGGGTTAAGAAAGTTGTTCTAATCCTAAACTAAGAATGAACAGTAACAATGGTGGCTGCTATAGTAGACAGGCTTCCTAAACTGGGTTTTGCTTGGCCAAGAGAAACCTACAGTTGCACAAAACCAGTGCAATCTTCTAAGGATTGCAGATTTTTAGATTACACACACACATCATGCACATGTAATTAAACCAAGTTGCAGCAATGAAGTAATGAGCTCAGACTAGCTTTGCAAAGTCACTCATCATCAATGAACCACAAAAAGCATGAGTTGGAAATCCATCAAACATTGAAACAATAATCACTATCATGACAGCCATTCAAGAAACTAATACTAAAACTAACATGGAAGGAAAAACAATGCATGCAAGATGAGAAAAATCAAAGAGAACATCCATAAAATCATGCAATGCTATCTTCTATTGCTACAAATTCTTTTAACAACAGCTCTCCAACCCTTACAAATGAGGGGCAAACCCCTATTTATAGTTTTCCAAAGTCCAAATGAATGGCTAGGATCAATTTCTAATGAATGGCCCAGATTTGATTACATTAGGGTTTCACCTACCCCCCATTATCCAGCAATTTAAAATACCTTCCTTGTCTTTTCCCTGTTTTGTCATCTAGTGCTCAGGTGTTGTAGCAGTTTCATCATTTAGTTGATTGTCCTTTTACTGTAGCAGAAACTGTCTGAAAGCTTCCTGCTTACTTGATGTGTTTGTAGTGTTCTTCCTTGGATCAGATGAGTTCGTCGACAATTGGCATCAATGGATTGGTCGCCCCTGATTCAGCCAAACAACTCACTATGCTTTCTTCAAGGCCACCCCCTTGCATTGCATTTTTGTCATTGACTTCCTTGGCACAGTCCTTTTTCTAACGCTGACCCTATTGGTGGGTGCTAGGGGGAGAGGCGAACATGAAATGAATGGCGATAGGAGCTACGCGCATTCCTTGTTCAACTTTCTCGATGGGTCTCCTGACAAACGTGCAATAGGCTCCTTGAATCTTGCGTACATGAAACATCGTAAGTGCTTTCATACATAAATCAAGGAAAACGTTAGTCAAATCTTGCGAAATCCTTGTTAGATCCATCCATGCATCATCAAAAGATCATAATATTCATATTTGGAGCTCATTTGGACCATAAACA
>VDFB02216448.1:0-17026 GCA_007258455.2 Sequoia sempervirens
GTTCTTAGGCTTAGACTAGATTTCCTAAACCCTATTCTTTTGCCATTTTTTTTGAGATCCACAATTGAAAGTCCTAATTGAGAACCTTTAAAGATAAATTTCCTAAGTCCCTAGCTTGTGCAGACTTTCTACGTAAGTCCCCTTGTTTATTACCAGCATTATCACAACGACCATTGAGCTTATCCACACGTTGAGACCCGACTAAAGAAACCTTGGAATCGCCTATGCGGTGGTTTTTCAAGAGAGGATAGAGTGTCTTTGGACATTTTTATTCTGAATGTTTGGTGGATGATAAAACACACACCAACAAGTCTATTTACATTAAACTTGGAATGGAAAATGATACCTAGCCAAGAACTAGTTCGCAACCTGACAAAAGAAGGGATCTTCAAGATAAAATTCTGCTAACCTGTGAGAATCAAGACATATTTAAAAACATGCTCGAAAAATAGTTAAAAGAAATAAAAAGCATTGGCAGCCCCAACAAAAACCAAAACTTTATAAACAGTAGCATGTTGATGTCAATCATTCACAAAGCTCTCACATCATGCAAAAGAGCTAAGGGTAGAAGAAATTCCAAATGCAGTTTTCCAGCTAATCCATGGTATGACGAAGAGTGTAAGGCAGCTAAGAGGGGTTTGAAAATTTCCAAAAAGGAACATGCAAACAAAAAATTGTATGAGAAATTAGTAAGATTAAAAAAAAGAGGAATTCATGGTAATAAGAAGGAAAGAACTAATTTCTCTTGGAAGGCACAACCCGAAGGGTTTTTGGAGAGAATTGCAGCAGGCTAGAAGTACAAATGAGAATAACATCACAGACAGTCAATGGTTAGAATATGCAAAAATACTGTATGAAAGAGACCAAGAAAAAACCTTACCTCCAGCAATAAACATTAATGATAAACTTTTCACCACAAAGGATATCAAGGTTGGTATTAAAGCTTTGGCAGTGGGGAAGGCTCGGGACATCGATGGTTTACAGGCTGAATATTTGAAATGGGGTTTAGAGATCTTGGCACCGCATATCAAGAAGATTTTCAATAGGATCATTCAACATGGGTTTCCAAAAAATTGGACAACAAGTGTGGTTATCCCTCTTCACAAGAGCGGGGATGTCAACAATCCGTCAAACTACCGCACCATAATGATTAATCCCCTTTTTGGGAAGCTCTTTGGGAGCATGGTGGAACGTAGAATCAGTTGTTGGGCTGAGAAGGAAGGTAAAAGGGCGAAAGGGCAAGCTGGGTTCAGACCAAAGCATTCTACAATTGATCATTGCATCACTCTCAGACACATGGTAGAAAAAGTTTGGGATAAACAAGGTAATGAGGTTTTTTGCTGTTTTGTTGACTTCAAAAAGGCTTTTGACACAGTCCCTAGAAGCAAACTTTGGGACAGAATGGAACAACTTGGAATTCCGGAAAAGTATAGGGCTACTGTTCATAGGCTTTATGATCAGGTCCATGCCAAAATCAGAACAAAGGCAAGTCTTTCAGAGTGTTTTGGGAGCGACATTGGGGTCAAGCAAGGCTGCCCTTTATCTCCCACCTTATTTGGGCTGTACATAGACAAGTTAGAAGAATGGTTAGACAAGAGGGGTGGTGATGGAGTGTTTTTGGCCACTTATGTGGTTAAATTGCTGCTATATGCTGATGATCTTACCTTAATGGCAAATTCAGAGAATAGTCTTCAAGAACATCTAAAAGCCTTAGAGCTATTTTGTCGGGATGTTGGGATGCAAGTGAACATCAGCAAAACCAAGGTCATGATTTTTACGCTGAAAAGAGCTAAGAAACAATTAAATTTTATGTTTGAGGGAAGCTCTTTGCAAGTGGTAAATGAATACAAATATTTGGGTCTCGATTTCTGCAGCAATCTCAGTTAGGAGACTTGTAGGGCAAAAAGAATCTAAGGGGGCTGGGAAGCCCTCTACTTGCTTCAAAATAGATGTAGATCAGCTGAGCTATGGGACTGGAAAACAAAGAAGAAATTATTTGGGCTGCTTGTCACTCCAGTAGTATTATATGGCTGTGAAGTTTGGGGCTGCAACACTTCAGCTCTAAAATGGAGGCAAATAGAAAGATTACAAAAGCACCTAATCACCAGCAGTTTTAAAATAAAAAGTACAGTCCCGTATGAGATTGTCCTAGCTGAAGCGGGGGCTTTCCCAATGGAAATGGCAGCATTAATCCGTTTATTAGGTTATTTGAAGAGAATTGAGAATATGGGGGAACACCGGTGGCCCAAAATTGTGGTGGAAGAAAACTTAACTAGAAGGAAGAGCACGTGGATGAGGAAAAATACCAAGTGGATGGAAAAATGGGGGATAAGCATGCAAGAGTGTCCAAACACCAATGTAGAAATTAAAAGGTTTGTGAAGGAGAAAGCCAAACAAATCCTGTGGTCAAAACAACTTAGTAGAAAAAGAGAATATTATGTTTTGCACTTTAACCACACTTGTGATCACGGGCAAAAGTATTACGTGGGGGCAGATATAGAGTGGAAGGCTAAAATGTTGATAGCCCAGCTGAGAACTAGCTCTCATCGTTTGAGATGTGAAACGGGGAGATGGACAACACCCAAGGAGGCATGGGCTGAGAGGATTTGTTGTTTCTGCTCTTTGGGTTTGGTGGAAACAAAATGGCACTACGTCATGCAGTGTAAAGCTTACGAGGACATTAGGTGCAGTTACTTGGATCTGTTTAAAGTCAAATCGTTAGAGGCTTTGTTCGAAGAGGAAAAGATCGTTGAAACGGCAGGTTACCTAATCAAAATACACAGTAGAAGAAACAAAATTAGCAAAGAGTTAAAGGGAAACATAAGTACTCGGTGAGGTCGGCGAATGCTCGGTTTGTATCAAATTGTGGTTTCAGTTTTGTTTTGGGGTCCCATAGGCCGGTTGGTCTCGTGGACGTAATTAAAAGCATTCATTCATTCATACATATCGCGGTACCAACAGTGGATAAAGCACAAGATGAGATCACCCCCCAGGAATACACCATAACCACTATAGACCTTGGCCCAACAACAAAAGGCCAGGAAGTGGAAGAGCTGGACAATTCCGTCTCAACTATCAAGGCGAGATTGGAAAAGTGGTGAAAGAATTAAAAGAGGGAGGTCGAGGTGTGAAGAGGGTATATGCGACATCCGACTCAACCGCCAATCAAAGGTGATACGGTGGCGTTCGGGGAGATAAGGATGTAAGAGGTGAAGGATTACAGAAACAAGGGCATGGAAAGCGACTGTTTGTAGAGATGGCAGCTGCCTGGACGAACAACTGCTTTCGCTTCCAGTTGGTTGACATGAAGCGGAAGCAGGACAACAGATGACCGAGAGAGCTCGATTCATGCGAAAAGAGGCGTTAAAGGAGAAAGAGGTGGTGAAAGGAGAATTACTGCAGAGGAGCTGACTTATGATTCCTACATTAGTTTTAGGCGGTGGCAGATGGAGATGGAAAACGAGTTGAGGAAACAAGTTAAAATCAGGGGAGAAGATTGCCGCCAAATGCTATAGATAATGTTGAGAAACAAAAGATTATCGGGGAAAATGACATGCAGTAGATTCGGCTGCAGGTTGAGTTTTCTTCTGGATAGTGAATGGGATTTCACAAAAGTGGCAAATCTCTTGTCCATCCGGGATGATTTTGTGAGATAGGAGGCGGATTGGGAGAGCACCTTCGCCAAATGTGCTGAGGATTTGGACAGACTTGAATTCAGGATAAGCATGCTGCCCCTAGTCACGATGGAGAAAGTCATCACAATCGTGTCCAGATTCGTCGAGCACAGTGCTTCCCAAGAAGATAGGGATGCCTTCCCTTGAAGATAACTCCAACTGCTTGTTCACTTGTGATGTCCCCGCTCTAGTCAGTTCTCGGGAACAGTGTGTTAGCCTTTTCTTGGACCCTTGTGGGCTAGCTGGATTGGTTAGAGGGTCAGTGGTGTTTTCTAGAGGAGTTGATCATTCTCGTTTTCAGAGCTCAATGATTGGTTCACAACAGGCCTTGGCAGTTTAGGAGTTGACAGCTTCTGACGGCACAAAATTCTATGGAGATTTGAGGAAGTTATGCTTATTTAAGTGATTTAAGTTATTAATTAACTTATTATTTTAATTATAAAGTCAAATTAACTTTATCCCTTTTATATCACTTAAATATTCATAAAAAGGGTGATTTAAAATTAAATCACTTAATCATTTAAGTGGGCGCCAAATATTAAGTTCATAACTATTGAAAAGGACTTAATATTATTTTAAAAGATTTAAATGATGGAAAAGGGCGTATCTTCTTGGAAATGCGTGCCTTTTTGATATAAGGCATTTTGGGCAATGAGAACATCATTCATGATTATTTCAACTTTGCCTTTGAGGTTTTCTCTGTGCTTTCCTCTGTGATCAGGGTTTGTGCAACATTTCCATTGGAGAACGATATCTCTTCGATGTTGAGCATTTTTGAGACTGTGAGAGACTAGTCGAATTAGTGCAACTGTGAGGGCTTCATTCAGAGGTTCTACATGCTTCAATCAGGGTTCTATTATTCAGTATTCAGTTGTTGGCAATAAAGAAGAGGGTTACTTCATCCAGAGATGCCATCTTTAGCAGATCTGTAGCTCCAGCTTTGATTCTTCAACTTCTTCATTTGGTCGTACCATTTGCATTGGGTTTTGTGCCTTCAGGGAGGTTTGGCGTGTGAGCTTGAAGCTAAAACGCCTTCTTCTTTGCTCTTGAATGTGCTTCATTCTTGGCAGCTATGCTTTTCAATCCTTTGTATGCTGTTTCTGAGTGTGAGAAGTTATTTCTGGAGACTAGGCATCCATATATGCCAGTTTTCACCATTCTTGGCTGGCGAGTTGGCTTACTTCTTTAAATAAATAATCTGGAAGTATTCTAGTATGTTTATCACTTGTGATCTATTTGTTACTGTTAAATAATACCTTTTGCATTTCCATTTTGTAGAAAATAGCTCAGTTTCTTAGTTTATGAGCTTTTATATGATGCGCCCCTTCTCTTCTGTCTACAGACTTTCTCTTAAAAAACTTAAAAAAACACAATAAGATTTAAGAAAAGTACAGGGGTTTGAGTTGTGAGCCAGCAGGGCTCATCACATCACTGCTTGATTACTGCTTGTTTACTGGTTGTTAACTGATGTTATTTTGGGCAACCCTAATTAGGGTTGACTTGTATTATTCTTGGCCGTTGATGTTGTATTAATCTTGGCCTTTCATTTGATCTTGAAAACTCTATTTAAACTTGTGATCTCTCAATTTCATTTGTGTGGAGACAGTGTATGAAATTGTTGCATTTAGACTATTTCCGATAATAAAAGCTCTTATGCATGATTTGCTTCGAACCACTTTTATTGTCAAGTAGTGAGCAAGGTTGCATAACTTCTTCTACCATAGATTAGAATTCGATTACAATTAAGTAGAATTTGCTTTGAATGTTTGTTAAGTGAATGCGAGATTGATTGTATAGATTAAATAGTGAAATATTGCTCATACTTTCTTCGAATGGATGATTTTCTTTTGATGCGTAAAGTTAGCTTGAGCTTGTGATTGTGGATGCTTAACTTCGGTCTTATTCAAGGCTTGAAAATTATAATCACACCCTTTGAAGATTGCACCCACTTTGCGTAGTTGTCCCAGGGAGGAAAAACAAAGTTTGGTTATCCGTTTCACTTGATCTTTACTGTCTCTCAAATGCCTAGGCGTAGATTAGATTCTCTAAACCCTTATCTTTTTGCCCTTTTTTCGAGATCCAAACTGAAAGCCCCAAACCAAAGAAGCTTTTAATGATAAATTCGTCTAAGTCCCGAACTTGTAAGAATTCCTAAGTGTAAGTCCGTTTGTGTATTACTAGCAAATCACAATGCCCATTGAGTTTATCCACATGTCAAGACCTGACGAAAGAAACCTTGGAGTCACCATATGATCTTCTCGCAATCTTAGCATATGCGTTGACTTTGTTCAAGAGAGGATAGAGTGTCTTTGGACATTTTATTCTGTGTGTTCGGTGGATGATAAAACGTACACCAACAGATCCAAATATGGTTTGAACTCACATCCATTTGCCATGCGGAGATAAGAACACCTAGAAGCTTCTGCTATACCAAATCTCTCTTTGTTCTCTGTTAAACCCCCATGGATGAGATAACCAGCCAAGCCATCATGCCAACTGACACCATAGTCACTCTGTAACATAGAAGTAACAAACCCTGTCAGACACATAACTGCATGATGGATAACTGACTGCTGCCCCTGCAAGTAATTCCCCACAAACAACTGAGTTGGGTACTTGCAGCTGCTAATTCCATCTTTTGAAAATGGCAGACTCCCATCCCACAACAAATGGTATAATCCTAGAGCCAATCCACACCGATGCATCATCAAGTCCTCCACGTGTGGATCGAAAGAAAAATGATAAGCACCCCTCACTGAGTAGTTGTGATAAAACGCTCCAAATTCGGTCAATGGCTCATCACTAGCAATACTGGAATCAAGCAGCTGATCATTCTGACTCTGAGACAAAACAAGCTGGCATCCAAAATCAGCTACATGGGATGATGTATCAGATTTGCTTCCAAGAGAGGGAAACAAATCAACACGAGATCCATACTCCCAACTAGATGATACTCTGCGAGTCCCCTGTGAAGATGATGGAATAGCCTTGTGTGCTAACACACAATTCTCAGGGGAATCCACCACTGCGACACAAGAGCTATCAGTAATTTTCCCTGCATCATCTGTCATGGTACTAACCACAAGAGAACCTGATGTAACGAGTGGCTCTCTACTGCTCTCAACCAAATTATTCATCCCAACTGAAACTACTACACCTATATCTATGATGGATGTTACTACATCTTCACTACAACCCGTGGATGTCAAATCATGACCAACTGCCACTGTCGGAAACTGTGTTGTAACTGCAGCTGGTGGAGATTGTGCCAAACTCAATTCCACGGTAAACTCCTCCAATCATGACTGTGACTCTTGAAGGGCCAACTGGGCGCTTTGCAACGATTCCATAGTCATCCCAAGCTCATGAGTGAGCTCGTCAACCTCCTCCTCTTTTCCCTTCAGTGCATCATAACAAATACAATCCCACTCGAGAAGAAAGTCCCTATCAGCAAGTAGCTGCAAGTAATTGTGTTTCATCATTCCAATAGCTTCTCGGAGTGCATGGAACTCTACTAGGGAGAGGCTACTATCACCGTGCTCATTTGACATAGGAACACTCCAACCATAGGTTGCCAACATCTGTCTAGCAACATCAAAATGCTCCAAAGCTGTAACAATCATGTCATCACTAACCTTCAACTGCCTTGCCAGATGATGATACCTCTGTGACTCATCATTTCCACCCAGATCCGCACTAAGGTACTGCTGCTATGTGTCATGTCCCCATCCCTGGAAACCGGCCACGGTGGTGGCCAGTTAGCTATCATTTGATCCTCGTAGGCTGGCGGAAGTGTTGAAGGGATCCTTTTTAGCCGGTGTTGGTTAGCTCCGGTTTGCGGTGTGCATGGGGTTTGGGCCGCCAGCGGGGCATCTTCGAGAGGAGAGTCTTTTCAGAGAACTTTCTATTTTTAGAAAGTTAGGTCAGGCAGAAGCTGCTATTTCGGGCAGGGCACCTGGTGCACTTTATCAGCTCAGATTCGACCCAGTTCAGCAGATGGTTGATTGGACGGAGAAATAAGGAGTAATTAATGGGTTATTAAATATTTAATAATTTGACTTTATTATAAAGTCACTTTATTGAAATATTAAAATATTTAATTAATTGGCTCAATTATAAAGTATTTAATTATACTTTATAATATATTATTATAATGTGACTTAATGAGTATTTAATGCTCATTAAAAGTGGACGCCAATTATTTAATCATTTTTCCTAAGTTCAAAAGTGAAAATTAAATCATTTATTTAAATGATTATTTTAATGAAGAATTAGGTCAAACTTTTCAAGAGAGAATATATTACTCTTCACAGGAAAAATCGAACTATCTTGTTTATTATTCAATTCTGTCTTCTGAGCATCTGAGCTTTGGAGTTTGCAAACCCTAGGGTTTCTGGCAAACATCGTTTCTGGAGAACGTAACCTCTTCAGAGATCAGGCATACTGAGGCTGTGAGATACCAGCTGAAGATTGCACTTGGTGATTTCATCCAGAAGGCACAGATTGAGCTTAATCATTTAATCAGACAGAGATTCATCAGTATTCAGCAGAGATTATTCATCTTCCATCAGAGGCGACTTCATTCATTTCCATACATCCGAGTTCAGGCACAAATTTCAAGAAATCGTACTTGCATTTATTGCTGCAGGCTGGCCGTACTGTACCAGCAGGCCGTACATCTGTACTTCAAGCCGTACTTGTCAAGTTCCTGAGGAAACGCCTCCATCCTCTGTTATTTGGTGATCTCACATTGGGGCGCTTGGTATTCTGTGCCATTTACATTGAAATCCGAGCTGGAGGAGATTCTTATATTTTTCTGGCCGTACCATCATCACCTACAACAGCCGCCATCCAGGTTTCCAATAAAAAATCATTGTATTTGATTCTTGTTCAGCTTTTGTGTATTGCAAAGTTCAGGAGAATTAATTTTAATGAAACGCCTTGCATTCTGAACATTTCCCATCAATTTCTATGCATATTTGAATTTCTACGAATTTATTTAATATTTCTAGAAAAATCGCAATATATCATTTTGTCTGGAAAACCTCAAAAAAATACAAAAAAACCAAAACTTGCAAAAACTTTCAAAAAGACAATTAGGGTTTGAATCAGAGAACCACCAGGGTTCTGACAGTGGTATCAGAGCACAGATCTCCTGCCATCCTGTGCTTTTTCAGTGATTATTCAGAATACAGTGCATTTCTGGGTTGCCTTTTATGAACCAAGACATTATTCAGTATACCAGAGGTGTAGGGACAGGCAAAGACGAAGACTGGACAGGTCCTCCGATTCCAGAAGGTCAGACAGTATCAGGAGTGCTTGGTTTTCACAGATCCAGTTCAGACGGTAGTGAAAACAGTGTTGCAACCCTAATGGCAGATCGTGAGACTTCCTCAGAGACTCGCAGGGATCCAGGGAAGGCACATGCAGAGGGTGACATTACTGATGAGGAGTTTAGACGGAGACACGACAACATGATGGATATGATGTCGCAGTTGATGGGTACTATTAGGCAGTGTACGCCCACACAGCCTCATTTCATACAGATTGGACAGACGAGCGGGACCACTCCAGTGGATCAGCCATTGGCATCAGCTCCTAGGCAGCCGTTACCGATCTATCAGGAGCGTAGGCCAGGCCAGCCTACTTTCTTACCCAGAGATACTCCACCTCAGACTCCAGGGGCAGAGCATCAGGTGCATCAGCAGGACTTCCAGCCACAGAACGGCATGTCGGTGGCAGACTTGACGAGATTTCATGGCGAGTACATGTCTTTAGCGCCTGAGATCCGGCAGGCACTTACGTTTCATGAGTTTATAGATGTCTATAAACCCAGAGGAGGAGGTAGATTTGATCGTAGACCCCCACAGCATCAGCAGCAGCAGCCACAGGTGAATAGGGATTTACAATATGCTGTGAGCAAGATTACACTGCCATATTTTGATGGGTCAGAGAAGACATCAGCTAGGTCATGGGTCCAGAAATTGGACAACTATCTGTCACTTAGACCTATGCAGGAGGATGAGGCAATTAAATTTGCCACTTTACATCTGGACGGAGCGCGCATGATTGGTGGCACCACGGCATGTACACATTAGGCCATCATGCTGTTAATACCTATCAGGAGTTCACGAGCAGATTGATAGAAAGATTTGATAGGAAGGATCCAGAGTTGTATTTCAGAGAGTTGGCTCAGCTCAGACAGACTGGCAGTCTGGAGGCATACATTGGCGAGTTTCAGAGAGTGGCAGTCATGGTGACTGGCATTTCAGAGAGGAGACTCATTATATTATTTGTTGAGGGTTTGACAGAACCCATGAGAGGTTGGGTCAAGGCTTTTGACCCTCCCACACTTCAGGAGGCCATGCGGAAGGCACGCAGCATGGAACTTGCCGCACCTCGCAGCAAGTTCAATTCAGGGTCCACTCCATACACGAGACCCAACAGACCTTTTGATAGAAACAATGACAGGAATAGACCCTTTGACAGGAGGAAGGATCAACAGGATCCTAAGAGACAGAATGCACCCCCGTTTGACAGAGAAACCTTGAACGAATTACGTAAGAAGAAGTTGTGTTTTGGTGCAAGGCACCCTATGATGAAAAACACATATGCCCACTTCGTCCGAAAGTCAAAAATAACCAAATGGAGTGGTATTATGAGGGCGAAGAGCAATCTGATCTGTCAGACCAGCAAGCTGATTCCGAGCCTTCAGATGATGAGAAGTCCGAAAATGAGAATGAACATGAAGGTGGAAGGAAGCTACAGGAAGCCCATCTGACTAGTCTTCAGAGAGATGGTTCATTTCGACTCCGTGGGCTCTTAGCAGGTCAGAAGGTGATTACTTTGTTGGATACGGGTGCGACACATAATTTTATTGATGCACGTCTAGTGGAGAGACGTGGTATCCAGACAGAGGCCTTCGAGGGTATCCGAGTCAAGGTAGCTGACGGATACACGCTCAGGTGCGACAGGAAGATTACTGATCTGCCGATGAGATTGAACAACTATGAATTCAAGACTGAATTCTATGTTGTTAATATGGGTGATACAGATGTGGTACTAGGGATGGCATGGTTACATGATTTGGGTGAGTTCACGCTCAACCTACGGGACATGGAGATGAAATTTAAGGTTGACGGAAGACCACATGTCATCAAGGCAATACGGGACAGTAATCTTAGGATGGTTTCATTCAGGCGGATGGAGAGGCTCATTCGTCATGATATGGTTGACTGGGCGGCTGAGTGCATGTTGATGCCAGCCCAGCAGGAGCCGCAGAAGGGTGAGTACCACCCTGACATACAGATTCTGAGGACTAAACACTCCAAAGTGTTTAGTGATATTCCACCTGGTAGGCCTCCAGATAGAGGTACAGAGCACATTATTGAGTTGGAGGAGGGCGCAAAGCCCGTTATGATTACTCCCTACCGACATCCGAAACGACTCAAAGATGAAATAGAAAAGACCATTAATGAGTTGTTGGCTATGGGTCATATCAGACCTAGCAAATCCCCTTTTGCTTCATCGGTTGTATTGGTGAAGAAGAAGGATGGATCCCTTCGGATGTGCATCGATTACAGGCAGCTCAACAAAAGAACCATCAAGAATAGGTACCCCATTCCGCGCATTGATGAGCTGATAGATGAGTTGCATGGTGCAGTCTTCTTTACGAAGATTGATTTGAGATCAGGGTACCATCAGATACAGATGAGGGAGCAGGACATTGAGAAAACCGCTTTCCGGTGTCATTGCGGTCACTTCGAGTTCTTGGTTATGCCCTTCGGGTTAACCAATGCACCTGCCACCTTTCAGGCAACTATGAACAGGGTTTTCAGTGCTCAGTTGAGGAGATTTGTGTTAGTCTTCTTCGACGACATTTTGGTTTATAGCAGGTCATGGGAGGAGCATCTGGCTCATTTGGACACAGTCTTGGGTATCTTAGCAGATGAGTCTTTCTATGCTAAGGAATCCAAGTGCGAGCTTGGCATGGAGGAGTTGTTATATCTGGGGCACATCATCAGTGCCAAGGGAGTGAGTATGGACCCTGAAAAGGTCCGAGCTATTGTTGACTGGCCGGTACCTGAGAACCTTACGCAGCTCAGAGGTTTCATTGGGTTGTGTGCATTCTACAGGAGATTTGTTAGCGGGTTCTCACGTCACGCCGCACCCCTTACAGACTTGACGAAGAAGGGGGCTTTTCTTTGGTCACCACAGGCGCAGGAGTGCTTTGACAGGTTCAAGGTGATCATGACTTCATGTCCGGTGCTAGCATTGCCTGACTTTTCGAAGTCATTTGATTTATTCTGTGATGCTTCAGGAGAGGGCATTGGTGCCGTTTTGATGCAGGAGCGTCATCCGATTGCATTTGAGAGCAGGAAACTCAGGGGTCCTGAGAGATTTTATAGCATTTACGACAAGGAGATGTTAGCCATTATGCATGCATTGGCTAAGTTTAGGCAGTACTTGGTAGGCAGCAAATTCAGTGTTCGTACAGATCATAACAGCCTAAAACATTTCCTTGGACAGCGAGACTTGAACGAGAGGCAGCAGAAATGGGTCAGTAAACTGCAGTCATATGACTTCGACATTACTTTCATTAAGGGGAAGCAGAATATAGTAGCTGACGCCTTGTCTCGTAGACCCCAGTTGAATGCCTTAGCACAGATTACAGAGGATTGGAGGCATCGGATCATCGCAGAGTATGCTAAGAACCCATGGGCTTCTAGCATCGTTGACAGGACAGAGCAGGACGACAGGTATACAGTTGTAGATGACTTGATCATTTACAAGGGGCGGATTCTTTTGGTTCCTGGCTCTGAGTTACGGACTACAGTTTTGAGAGCCTTTCACGACCTTCCTATGGCAGGCCATCCTGGATACTACAAGACTTACAAAATGGTTCGGGAACGGTTTACTTGGAAAGGGCTGAAAACTGATGTTTTGCAGTATGTCCGTGAGTGTTCTGTGTGCCAACAGAACAAGCAGGAGCACACCTATCCTGCTGGATTACTCCAGCCACTTCCGATACCTGACAGGAAGTGGGAGTGTTTATCTATGGACTTTATCGCGGGTTTGCCGAAAGCCCAGGGTAAAGATTGCATTTATGTAGTGGTCGATCGGTTGACTAAGTACGCCCATTTCTTCCCGATTACGACTACTTTCACAGCATCGCAGACTGCAGAGTTGTTCTTCAGAGAGGTTTTCCGACTGCATGGATTGCCTTGGACGATAGTCAGCGATAGAGACAGCCGGTTCATGAGCAACTTTTGGCAGGAGTTGTTCAGACTTTGTGGGACCGAGCTGACACCGAGTACCAGCTACCATCCACAGACCGATGGACAGACAGAGATTGTCAATAAGTGGGTGGAAGGTTATTTGCGCAATTATATAGCTGGTCAGCAGAGAGCTTGGGTGAGGTGGATTTACTTGTGCGAGGATTGTTATAACTCGACTCACCATATGACGATACAGATGACCCCCTTCATGGCATTGTACGGGTATGAGGCGCCCAATCTTCTGGATTTGATTTTGAGCGATAGCAGAGTGCCGAGTGCAGGTGATATGATGCAGAGTCAGCAGGACATCTTGAAGTCTCTCCGAGACAATATCCAGCAGGCACAGAATCAGCATAAGCAGTATCTTGTCCGAGGAAGAAGGTTAGCGCCCAGTTTTGAGGTGGAGTGATATGGTGTACCTCATGTTGCAGCCCGTGTCGTCAGTCTACTTTCTTGGAAGAGTGGAAGAAACTAAAACCACCGGCTACTATGGTCCATTTAGGTGTTGTCCCGGGCGAGTGGGGCGAGGTTGCTTATGAGTTGGACTTGCCGGTGATAGCAAGGTCCATAATGTATTTCACGTTTCTCGCTGAAGAAGGCGTGGGTCAACATGTTGTTCCCTCTCGGTTTGCCACTTATGATGATGAAGGGAAGCCCATTACCACTTCAAATTACTGAGTATCTTGTGAGAGAAACCCGAGGGCGTGTTATGATCCCGGGAATATACGAGGGTCAAGTGGAGATTTGCGATTGAGGATGCTGCAAAAGTCGAGGCTGATTTTACAGCATCGAGTTGAGATTGCTTGAGGACAAGCAATTTCGAAGGAGAAGCGGACTGTCATGTCCCCATCCTAGTCGGCCACGGTGGTAATGAGTTAGCCTATCATTTGATCCTCGTGGTGTGAGGGAGTGTTAAGAGGATCCGCGCTTTTGGCGGTTAACGGTGTGGTTAGCTCCATTTGCGATTAATGTCAAGTTTGGGCCTTCGCGAGAATCTTCGAGGAAGAGTCTTTTGAGAGAACTTTCTATTTTTAGAAAGTTAGGTCAGGCGGAAGCTGCTATTTCGGGCAGGGCACCTGGTGCACTTTATCAGCTCAGTTTCGACCCAGTTCAGCAGATGGTTGATTTGACGGAGAAATAAGGAGTAATTAATGGGTTATTAAATATTTAATAATTTGACTTTATTATAAAGTCACTTTATTGAAATATTAAAATATTTAATTAATTGGCTCAATTATAAAGTATTTAATTATACTTTATAATATATTATGTGACTTAATGAGTATTTAATGCTCATTAAAAGTGGACGCCAATTATTTAATCATTTTTCCTAAGTTCAAAAGTGAAAATTAAATCATTTATTTAAATGATTATTTTAATGAAGAATTAGGTCGAACTTTTCAAGAGAGAATATATTACTCTTCACGGGCAAAATCGAACTATCTTGTTTATTATTCAATTTTGTCTTCTGAGCATCTGAGCGTTGGAGTTTGCAAACCCTAGGGTTTCTGGCGAACATCGTTTCTGGAGAACGTAACCTCTTCAGAGATCAGGCATACTGAGGCTGTGAGATACCAGCTGAAGATTGCACTTGGTGATTTCATCAAGAAGTCACAGATTGAGCTTAATCATTTAATCAGACAGAGATTCATCAGTATTCAGCAGAGATCATTCATCTTCCATCAGAGGCGACTTCATTCATTTCCATACATCCGAGTTCAGGCACAAATTTCAAGAAATCGTACTTGCATTTATTGCTGCAGGCTGGCCGTACTGTACCAGCAGGCCGTACATCTGTACTTCAAGCCGTACTTGTCAAGTTCCTGAGGAAACGCCTCCATCCCTTGTTATTTGGTGATCTCACCTTGGGCGCTTGGTATTCTGTGCCATTTACATTGAGATCTGAGCTGGAGGAGATTCTTACTTTTTTTTCTGGCCGTACCATCATCACCCTCTGACCGCCATCCGGGTTTTTCCAATAAAATCATTGTATTTTGATTCTTGTTGACTTTGTGTATTGCAAAGTTGAGGAGGTGAACAATGAAGCATGCGATGCGAACATTTCCCGCATCAATTTCTATGCATATTTGAATTTCTCTGAGATTTATTTAATTTTTCTAGAAAAATCGCCAATATATCATTTTATGCGGAAAACCTCAAAAAATACAAAAAACCAAATCTTGCAAAACTTTCAAAAAGACAATTAGGGTTTGAATCGAGAGAACCACCCAGAGTTAAGACCCTTTACATCAATACCTCAAGGGATTGCTCAACTGGAAAAGTAGAAGCTGCTGAGATGACAGTATCTTCACACACTTCTACTTCCAATGTAACTGTATCACCATCCAATTCATGATCCTAGGATTCTATGCCAACACATGAATCTTCAAACTTGTTCTCTAAGGTCTGATCTGGGAAATCAGACTCACCATGACATGAATCCACATCAAATACTGCACCATTAGTACCCAAATCTTGAGTACCTTCTTGTGACAACTCAATAGAATCATTTTGCACATGTGCAATCACTGCTGTCTCATGTTGTTGCAAAGTTTTATCACTGTTGTCATGAAAATCGGAATTGTTAGCAATGCTGATCAAAACTTCTGGAATGTTGTGAATATCATTTTGTGGCTCCACCATACTATTTTCTTGATGTAAAATTTCCTTATCAACCACCACTTCATTTTCAACCCCATGTCCATCTGTAGGTTGAAGATCATGATCTACTAACTTATCACATTTTAAACCAAACTCATCATAGAGATTTCTGGATACTTCACCTGTAGAGACCTCATGTTTTGACTCAGATTCTTCACAATTACTTTGCTGGTCGGATTTTTCACGTTCTAAATCCTCATAGGGTGCCCACATTATTCTATTCGCCTTGCCCTTAGGTCTCAAAAGGCAATCATGGTTTTCATCGTAAGGCCCTTTGCAATAGAAACACAACTTCTTCTTTTTGTTTCGCGTTGAGCTTCGTCTTGAAATGGAATCTTCAGACTGTTGCAACCTACGAGCTAATCTTTGTTGTGAAAGTATAAGTTTTTGCTGAATATTATTTAAGGTGATCTTAACACTTAGCTGCTCACATTTCTTTGATTTGCTTCTTTGCTTGTTATAATCCATCCGCAGCTCCACATATTGCTCGAAGTCTAAACGATCTTTGACCTTATCTGGAAGTGCTCTATACTCTTCATAAGCAACCATTACCTCATCAGCAAATTTAGAAGCCATAATTCTGAATTTTTTGACTTTGGAACTCCGGAACTTTTTCAAACACTTTGTGTGTAAACCCTTCGATTGCTATTTGTGACTTCTTTGATTTTCAAATGTGATAAGGTAAATTTACTCATGCAGTCTTGAAGCTGTATTTTGTCACCAGAATTAAAGGAGATCTGAACTTATGCAATAAGACACACAAAAATTACCAGCAGCTAACTCAATAATTTCTGTAATATGATATGCCTCAAGATATTGCAAATTTTCAAATACAGCCTTGCAACATATGAACCCTACAATATCAATTCAACATACAGCCGATATTATATATAAAATACCCGAACCAACTATGGCTGTAGATGACTGAGTAATTCGAACCACTTGAGAGAATGCTAAGAGACGCAAGAATGCCTTTAGAAACATATTGTAATCTTCTCCCTTGTTGAATCCACCAGATAGAGGCTCCTTTAGAATTGAAGCGGTTTTGTCTCATTCAAATACTTTGAGACCCCTGGCGACAGAGAAAAAATTCAAAGCAGCTCCCATAAATTTGTCTCTAACTTCCTTTATTATCAATGACGACCTTTTGAAGGTGATAAAAATGAAGATGCAAATTCCTCCAAACTTCGTCCTTTTCTAAGATTGTCTTTATCTTGACTTCAAGCGATGGATTTGCCTTTTGTAAATATCTTCTCCTTACAGCTGGCGGCAGACTACAGGCAATATCGACTTCCTTTGATTAAAATATTCCTCTTCAAATTAACGGATGGTGAAGCAAGCAAACAACCAAGTCCCGATAACTCAGCATCAACTATACTTATATTTGTCTTATCTGGAATATGTATTTTGATT
>VDFB02216449.1:0-14925 GCA_007258455.2 Sequoia sempervirens
TTTGACTTTGATCTCTCAAAAAGTGCATGCTAGTGCAAAAAGGACTCCATAGATGTGCTCAGAAGGCCCAAAAACCCCTATTTTCATATAAAATATGATAGGGTTTGCTGAAAATTAATTTTTTAGTGTTTTGAAAAATTTCAAAACAATTGCCAGAAAAAATCCGTACGGATCCGTACGGACACATCGATTTCTGTACCATTTTGATTTCTATGCTACCTCGATTTTCGTGCATGAAGGTTCAACTAAATATTTTATTAATTTTTTTTTATCTTTAAATTAATAAAAATTTTGGTTTAAAGCCTAAATAAGCATATTTAGTAAAATGGTCATATCTTGAGCATATGGTCTCCGTTTTTCGAAAACGAGATATCATCGGAAAGCTGCTTCCGACGCCGTTCCAGTGGTGCTGGTATTTTTTTTTTACTGATTTTTCCATTTTGATGCCTTTTTCGCCTGTCAAAGCCAGAAGTTGTTGTTTTCACTCCGGGAGGCGTAACTTTTGCGTCCTGGCTCCGTTTTTCGAAAACGAATAGGCGTTGGAAAGCTGGTTCAGTGCTCTACATAGATCTCAGACTTTTTTTTTCCATTTTTTTTACCAGGTATCTGATATTTCTGTTCGATCTCATCCTTTACCTTTTCAGTTATTTTCTTGGGAAACGTGCAATCAGGAGTTTTTTTTGAGATCCAAGAGGAATTTTTTTATTTGAGAGTATATTACTGTTTTTTTCTATCATGGATTTACACAACATTGCACCCCTTACTCCATTCAACTATTTTGGTTGGAAAAAACAAATGGAGATTCACTTGAAACATAAAGTGTTGTATAGGGTAACCATGGGTATAGAAATTGAACCTACAGGTGCTACTTAAAAGAGAAAATGGTTTAATAGGTGTGATGAAGCTTATGGCACATTATTTCTATCTATTTCATCTGACCTCCTTTTCCACATTGAATCTTGCACTACACCAAATGAGATATGGGATACTTTGGAGTCCTTGTTTGGGAAGCAAGATACTATGAGAGGTTTTCAGTTAGAGAATGAGCTTATTGGCTTAAATCCTAAGGATTTTGACAGCATCCAGGAGTTTTTCACCAAACTCAAGTCTCTTAGATTACAGTTGTCACAATGTGGTGTTTAGAAAGAAGACTCTCAGTTGGTATTGTCCATCCTTTCTAAGCTTGGACCCGATTATTCAGTTTTTGTTTCTACCTTTTATGCCACTAGGGATGCACTTGGTACGAGATTCACTATGCCCTCTCTTGATGACTTTGCTTCATCTCTCACTCGAGAGCAAGCTAAGTTAGCTAGCATGGGTATGGTGAAACCTTCTTCCTCTTCACAAGCACTTATTGCATCACAGGAGCCCAGAGATCAGAAGGCTTCTACAGGCAAAGGAAAGGAACAGAAACAAAAGGATTTCAAACCTCATGAGCAATAATAGAAGGAGTCCTCGAGATTCATCACTCCTCTTCTAAAGAAATCATTTGCAGGAAAGGAGAAATCTACATATGCATATTGCAGAGGGAGGACATGCATAACATAATTGTTATAAGGACATTGATGAGCTGAAACATCTTCTTGAAACATCAGTTGATTTGCCTTCTAGGATATACGCATCATCTTCTTCTCCTCATTCTTCTTCTTGAGCAGCATAACATAGAAGCCTTGCGACTAGTTTACATACTTCATCAAATATGAAGGGACATGCTCTTTGTGCTTCTTGAGGTATTGGATCGAGGGAGATGGCTTCTAGATTGAGGAGCATCTCATCATATGGCATTTTGGAGTCTATGTTCACTTCAAAGGCCTTGCACTATGTCCCATTGGGGAAACCTTGCCCATGAGTGTTGTTACAAGGAAGGGGTCTATTAGTTTGGGGACCACTCCTTTTAGGATGTCGTGTGTTCCTCACTTGACAAACAACCTTCTTTCCATTTATCGAGGATAACACATGGGGGCAATGGGAGATCTGTGGAGTTCACACCTGATTCGGTTATCATTAGAGACTTGGAGAGTAGAGCAGTTATTGCTACTGGGATAGTGGATCACTCATCTTGGTTGTATTCTTTCACTGATTTTGCTACTAGTGGTGCTTATGTTCCTATAGCTATTCCTCACACTTTGAGTGTGCATCATCTTTTAGAGGAGAGATTTGGCTTATTGAACATTGGTGTTCTCACTTCAGATCCTGTTCTTGAGCCTTCCATTCCATCTCCTCCACCTCATGTTGCTTCTTCTATTTCAGTGCAGCAGGATCCAGTTGATCATACATCTTTGGAGGTTTTGATTGAGTCTTCACCTACTTCGGCTTCTTCATTTGTTGAGGTCACACCTGCTTCTGTGGAGACATCTTGGGCTGCACCTATTCCACCTTTAGAGATTTCTTTCATTTGACCTCTTCCCTCTCACTTCTTTTTGGAGATTGAGTTTCTTCACTTCTTTTGGAGTTACTTCATTCTGGGGGGGATCTGTGGTCTCTTTCTTCCTCTCTTATGGGGGGATTCTTTCATGTATCTTTGTGATGAATGGTGTCCTTGGGGGGTCTTATGGAGTCCTCCATTTTTCATCACTTAGGTAGTTTATTACATTCTATTTTGGGGAGGAGTTTTGTTCCCATGTGGTTTTCTCCTTTACCCCGTTTGATTTAGTTTGCCTTGCATTTGTATATGAGTACCTGATCAGGCCTTGTTGTCGGGACTCATATTTGCATAATAATTTGCTTCTCCCTAAGTTGCACTTATGGGGGGGTATTGGTGTAATTAATTATTTAATTACACTTTAGGATAAGTTTACTTAGGTAATTATTTATTTCCTAGGATAATTATCATTTAATTCTTATCTTATCCTATTGAGCTGTCTTTTTGCTCAAGATAAGATTAGGGTTTCTTTATCCTGCTTTATTGCATCATTGCCTTTTTGAAGGCTTTTGTATTATTTGTAAAACAATTCATTCAATAATCAATAATTCTGATTTTTGCTTGCACAAGTTTGCTCTGAGAGTTTAAAGAGCTTTTTTCATTTCTTGTTCTAAATATCTATGCATGTGATAGGTGATTGCTTCTTGGTGTTCTTGGGAATTTGTGGAAGTTGGTTTTCAACTTCTCTGATTTAGTTCATGTTATGAATATATTCCATGGATATATTATTATAGAATTATAGGTATAGAATATAATATATTATAATATTATAATTAATATTATAATATTATATGAAATTAATATTATTATGATGTGTATATATTATTATAATTTATATATAAAATATTATTATATTAAATATTATATTATATTATTATATTATATATGATATATAATATTATTATGTTATGCATGATATATAATATATATTATTATATATAAATTATATATTATATTTTTTTATTATTTTTGGAAAAATTCTCTCATTTTATTAATAAAGAGAAAATTACAAATTATTAAATATATATTTTGATACTATTTGGGCTTATAGGTGTACAATGGTATGAGCCCAGTAGTGAGCTCTATCAATCTTCCAGCCTCCCATTCATTGAACAGGTCATTATTGGGGATTTCATATTCTAAGAAAGGTTACAAAGTTTTCTTGTAGAAATATTCCCTATACAAATTCACAGCAGTCGCCAACCTCCTTTACTTCACCTTTTTCAACTGTCCATGATGTTGCAGATGAAGCCTTGCTTTGAATCTTTATCAAAGCTTGAGATAGTCGTGATGGCTTCTGGATGATTTGTTCTTTCAATAGATGTTGCTCCATGAATTTCCTAATCAATTTCCTTCTATATTTTTTAACCATATTTGACATAAACACACCAAGCAAAATGTTATCATGGATATGCCACAAGGCTAGTTGATCCTCCCCAATCACCCTCCCAATTGCATCCTTCACATGTGATTCCTCAACTCTGAAGAGGTGTTTAATCTATGTATCGCTCTCCTCCTATGGACAAAAGCATACACAACTTGGGATGGTTATGTTATCCATCTTTGATTTCTAATTTATTTCAATACAATTTTATAGATGAGTCAATGTTCTCTACTCACATTCAAACTCTCTACCTGAAATCCCAATGTAGATATGCAATCACTTCATCTATGAGTAGATCATGAGTTTGGTACATTATTTTTCTAGCTCCTTTTATTTCTGTGTTTCAATTGTATTATGTATTTTTTGTGATATTTGCTTGATCTTTGTTCTACAATTCAACTTTTGAGTCTTGAGAGATAGTTTTGTACATAGAGATATTTCATCTTAGTCTCGGTCTAAGAAAAATTATTTGTGTATCATGGTTTATCTTTCCTCCTTTGTTGTTCATGGTTGATTTTGATGTTGTAAGCTATTACGAGACTTCAAGTGTTAGATATTTTATTTTGAGAGGATTTCAATGAAGATTTACATCAAATGAGAGGACCGAGCATTGTGATTGCTCCTTGATCATGGGTCATTTAGTCAGTGCCTCATTCTCTATAATTTGTTCCAATCCCTCTCATGATTCTTCCCTATTCAATCCAATGAATTATATATTATATATTATTTTATATATTTTATAATATATATTATTATATCTAATATTATATACATTATAATATATATAAGAGTAATATATGATATTATATATCATATAATATATATATATATATATATATATCATATCATATGATGACAGCTAGTCACAGAAGGAAAGCAATCAAAAACAAACTACATGAATTATACTACAATTAATGGGAAACCTTGGTGACACTCAACAAGATAGTGTATTCGCAACCAGTCACTAAAATAGATTTCAACAATCTTCATTAGTAACTCAAGACACATGATTTGACTCTAATTCCTAGAAATGAATATGAGAAATTTAACAAACCTGATTCTGTGCATTTCTCATTTAATTTCATTGAATAGATTATAAACTTCATGGAACAAATTTCAACTAAATACATCACATGTTGATTGCAACAAATAACACTCTAACAATCAAGTTGCAAGATGGAGAAAATAGAAATCAATTCATTTCAACCTTTGTAGTCTCAATACAAATGCACAATGGGGAAACAACAACCAATCCGATTCAAAAAAATTCTAGTTTCAACAAAAACTCTAGCCACTAGTCGTTCCTTCCTTCCACATCTTTTCCCCTACTCCAAACATCCATCCACACCTCTTTCTTAAATGCTCAATCTAGTTTTTAACCAAAAAAATGGTTCTCAACAAAGAGAAAGATCACCTTATTAAAAACTTAAAAGAATATTAGCAAAACAAACATTAGTTCCAAACAAAAAAAATAAAAGGATAGGAAAATGTAAAATTCTCCTGCATCAGGCTCCCCCACTGACTAGGATTCATGAGCTCTTGCTCATGAGGTCATCCACAGAATAACCTAGGTTGGAGATAGCAGATACAAATACCCATGAAGCATCCTCCACTGGACAACCTTTCCATTTTACCAAATACTGGAAATAATCCATGCCTCGAGTCTTTCGTACCAACTGTGTCTCTCAAATGCATTCAATTTCTAGTGGAACTAGTGTGGTACTCTACTGCTACTACATGGTTCTAAGTTCCATCTTTTCTATGTCAGCTTCTACAAGAGCTTGATAAGGAAATAATTCTACTACTTTGAAGATGGGTGAAATGCCCAGTCTAGAGGGAAGGATGAGTTCATAAGCATTCGTTAAAAAATTTCTAAGGATCTTACAAGGCCCAATATTTTTCATTCTTATTTTTTTATAGGTACTAGTAGGAAATCTTTCCCTCTGAAGATCTGAGTCATTTCAAGATCCCCTTCCTGAAAGTGCACTTCTCTCCATTTCTAATTAGCATAATGTTTGTATTTCTAATTGCTTCCTTCAATGTGTCTTTTAACCTCCTCATGAAGGTCATGGATGGTCTTAGAAAATTCTTCACCATCTGCACTTCATTTCTCCGTATCACCTAGATTTTGAAGTTCAAACACACCTTGAGGACGCATGCCATAGATAATGTAAAATGAGTTGAAACCTGTACTTCGATCAAGGAGAATCATTATATGAAAACTCTGCTTGTATATCCCAATTGTTGGGTTTGTTTCCAACAAGGGATCTTAACATATCACCAAAATTTTGATTGACAACCTCAATTTGGCCATCTATTTGGGGGTGATAGGCTGAACTAAAATGGAGGTGTGTTCCAAACCTTTTCCAAAGAATTTGCCAAAAATTCCCCACAAACTTGGAATCATGATCAGATATGATACTTCTTGGGATACCATGCAACTATACCTTTTCCTTGAAAAACAAGTTAGCAATATTGGTAACATCTCTAGTTAGATCTTACATGGAATAAAATGAACCATTTTAGAGAACCTATCCACAACTACAAAAATGGAATCATTTCCCATTTGGGTATGAGGAAAACCCAAAACAAAATCCATACTTATAGAGTAACATGGTCTAGATGGAATTGGTAATGGTTGATACAAACCAACATTCTAGCTCTTCCCCTTTTCCAACTAACAAGCTTTGCACCTCTCTAGATACTTCTTAACATCTTCTTGCATCTTTGGCCAATAATAATGGGTTCTCAACTGCAAATAAGTTTTATCTTGCCCAAAGTGTCCTGCGAGGCTTCCACAATGTTTCTCCTTCAATAAATTGTCCCCCATTGATCCTCTAGGGATGCACAAGTTGTTCCCTTTAAACAAAAAACCTTCCTATAGCATAAATTCCATCCATGGCTCTCTATCTCTACTGATAGGACTATTGCAAACTTGAAATGCTTCCTTTAAATCTACATTACCAACATACAACTACTTCAAACTATCAAAGCCCACACTATTAGCTCGAATTTCATGAAACAATAAGCTTCTCCTACTTATTGCATGTTAGAAACCTTATTGTTGTTTCCACTCTTATGTTTCAACAGAAAGTTAAAACTTTGAAGCTACTCTACCCATTTAGCATTACTTTGGTTCAACTTATGTTGGTTGTTTATAAATTGTAATGCATGATTATCTGTATAGACAATGAACTCCTTAGGAAGTAAATCATTCCTCCACTTCTTCAATGACTGAACTAATGCATAAAACTTAAGATCATAGGCTAAATATTTCTTTTTAGCATCATTTAAATTTTCACTAAGATAAGCCACAAGTTTTCCTTCTTGACTAAGAACAACCAATATTGCAAATCCAATAGCATCACATTCAACTTGGAATACTTTATTAAAATCAAGTAAAGTAAGAATAGCTTGTTAACTCACCTTTTGTTTGAGAAATTAGAAACTTATTTCAGCCTCTTGTGTCCATCCAAACTACTTTTTTTCCCTTTAATTGTCTCAAGAATTGGGGCAACTACATGACTGAAATTCTTAACAAACTTCATGTAAAAACTACAAAGTCCATGAAAAATTCTTACCTCCATTTCACTCTTAGGTGTTGGCCAATCAATGATGTCTTGAACCTTCTTTGTATCTATCTTCAATCCATCCTTGGACACCACAAATCCCAAATAAACCAGTTTGATATGCATAAACACAAACTTCTTAAGGTTAATCTGCAACTTCTCCTCATGTAACCTTGTTAAGACCATTCTCAAATGCTCCAAGTGCTCCTCTTTTAACCTGCTTAACACCAAAATGTCATCAAGATACACAATAACCAACTTCCTAAGAAACTGTTTCAAGACCTCATTCATAAGCCTCATAAATGAACTAGGGGCATTAGAAACCCCAAAAGGCATAACCAACCATTCATAAAGCCCATCATTAGTTTTAAATAGTTTTTTCCATTCATCCCCAAGTCCGATTCTAATCTGATGGTAACCACTTTTTAGATCTATCTTAGAAAAAATCTTTAAGCCACTCAAACAATCCATTAAATCTTCAATTCTAGGAATAGGAAACCTATATATAATAGTTATCTTATTGATGACTTTAGAATCAGCACACATTCTCGATACACCTCCTTTTTATGGCACTAGAATTGTTGGAACAACACAAGGGCTAAGACTCTCTCTTATCAAGCCTTTCTTGAGTAATTCCTCAACTTGATTTTGAATCTTCTCATTCTCTTTTGCAGTCAAGCTATAGGCAGCCTTTTTTGGAAGGATAGCCCCTGGAATCAAATCCATATAATGACTAATGCTCCTCATGGGTGGAAACTCATCAGGAAAATCTACTGCTACAATATCCATATGTTCATTCAAAATACCTTTCACTTCATTAGGAAAATCATCTAATCTTATAGAGGTAAACACAGTAGAAAATATAGAAACCAAAGCAACTCCTACTTCTTCCTTTTTCATCTCACATAATAAAAAATTTCCATTCACCAACATTACCTTTTTTTGTTTCCACTATTTTTGTCCACTTCTCATTCCTCCATAGGAAACAAGGTATGCTTGACCCCATTCTTCTCAATACTGTAGGTATTATCTCTCCCATTATGCATTGCTTTCCTATCAAACTTCCAAGGTCTACCAAGCAACACATGACACACGTCCATGAGCATGATATCACAAGCTATATTATCATTATAACTACCAATTTGGAATTCAACCATATCCTATTCATTAACTAGAAATTGATATCCTTTTTGCAACCAAGAAACTCTATACAGTGTGGTATATTTGGTTCTTTCAAGACCCAATTTCTCTACCATTTCAGTAGACACTATGCTATTTTTCCTTCCACTATCAATAATAAACTTACAACATTTACCTTTCACCTTAAATTTTGTTTTGAATAAGGCTCTCCTTTGTACTAGTTCTTGATTCTCCTTGGGTGGCTTCAATAACACCCTTTGAGTAGAAATGATTCTCCCAATTCATGTTCTTCTTGGTGATGTGTTAGTGATCTAACACTCTCTAGATCCACATGTATAATCCGATTACTTCTTTTGTTTCTTGTATAACCTCCTTGTGAATATTCTGGGCATTCCCAACTCTTGTGACCAACATATTGATTACATTTGAAATATTTGCTAGTAAAGTCTCTTCCCCTTCCTTGGAGACCTCCTCTTCCAACTGATCTACCTCCTTTGTTTTTGTATCCACCTCTTTCTTGATTTTTTTTCCCACTTGAACTTCCAACCCCTTCTTGTTTTTGTTGTTGTTTTCCTCTTCCAATCTACTATCCCTTTCCATGATAACCTCTTCCTCGATTTCTCACTTGCTGATTTTGTCTTCTTAGAAGTTTTTCTTCAACCTTGATGACAAGCTGATATGCCTCTTCAAGAGTCGTATGTGATACTAGACTCAACTCATCTTGCAAACTATGCATCAAACCATTCAATTATCTTGCTACCTTCTCAAGATCTTCCTCACTATGACCTGATTGAATGACCAACTTACAAAACTCCTCCATGTATTCTTTGACCAACATGTCTTTTTGCTTGAGATTTTGCAATATTTTAAAGAGATTTGTTTCCATAATCTCCTAAAAGGAACTTGGCCTTCAACTTAGCAACCATTCAACCCCATGATGGATTGTAATTTAACTAACTTAATCTAACTTAACTTTATGTGGATCTGGTAGATTTAGGTCATGTTATGATTATAGTCACATTTTGGTGCTAGGAGGGTAGAACTAACCAAATTTAATACATTTCTCTTGAGTTTCCCATCATTTATAGTTTGTAGACAAAGCAACGCTTTTGATTTTTACCAGAGCAATGCCTTTGTGGAACAATGACACTTTTTCCATATAGGGGAACTTTTGAAATTCAATGATGCTTTTTTTTTATGGTGTTGCTTTTATTTTTTACTAGAGTGCCACTTTTGATAACAATGACACTTTTGAAATCTTTGGTTTTTGACAGGTATTACAAAGGATCATTTTTTCTTTTCATGAGAACAATGCCTTTGAAATGCAGTGATGCCTTTGTGGAGTAGTGATGCTTTCGTTGTTTACCAGAGCAACACCTTTGTTGGCTAGCAATTCTTTTGCAAGGTAAAACAGAGAGCTATATTTTAATGTTTGTCTTGATTTTTTAATTTAATCCACTCTCTGGTTATTTATTGACATATGGTTTTTTCTATCAGGCTAACTAGTTTTACAAATTTGAAAAAGGAGCAAAATATTGAAGTAAAGAAGCATATTATCACTTGGCCATATATTGTAAAAGTGTTTTTAACACTTAGGGGATGATAAAACCCCTCATATGCTACTTCATTTCATGTTTTAAGACAAATAGATTTCAATTGGGTTTAAAATTTATAATGCAATAATCTTTCAAAGTTGGTTAAAATTGAACCCATACATCCTCATCATTGCAATATTGGTTAAAATTGAACAAATACATCTATACACTTCAGTTTGTTGCTAAAAATAAATTCATCATTTCTTTTGAGGATTAAAAAGAACAAGTGTATTGTGTGAGTGCTTTACTTGTGTAAACTTGTTGTGTGCATCCACTCCCCTTGCTCTTCGTGCACTCTTGGCTAAAGAGAAACAGTTCAAGTGTACAAACATTTTTGGTCACCCCCAAGAACTTGCTACGTATTCACTCCCCTGGCACTTCATGTGATCTTGGGAAAAGGGAAGTAGCATTTTCTTGTCTTTTTTTCAGAGAGGACCTACCATGTGATACATCCCAAAATGGAGAACGCATGGTGATTCTCAAGCCCATTTATCGGTGGGCTATATAAATCTTGTGAATGCACCAAAATGAAAGTAACTTGTATTCATGAATGGCTACTTCTCGCGCAAACTCTTATGTGAACGAATGGGTTGCTTAGGGGAAGGTAGAGAGGTTAGTGTCCCACAGGCACTATACACCTCATGATGTTCATGATGTCACTAAACACCTTGTCTTAGTAATCTATCCTTGTTTACCAAAACATACTTTGAAGTAGTGCATAGGAGGTGCACCACTCCTAGAAGTTACTCACCATGTTCTATTTTTGGTTCAGGAAATAAAGAAAATAGGGAAGGGACTCTTTTGCTTGTCATGTCAAGACAATACATTTCCTTGACATAGGCTATTTTTTCATTCCATCTTCATAGATTAATCCTTTCTTAGGGGATGATGGTAAGTCTACCAAAAAGTGTGTTCCTACTTGAGCTAGGATTGTTATTGCTTGTTCTTGTTGAGTCATTTTGACACATTGCTTGGTGTAGAGACATAAACTATAATGATTGATCTTATACAACTGATCCTGATTTTACTAACACCAGTTCATCCTGAATCATATCCTTCACTAATCATTTAATTAAATAATCTTTATTTAATTAAATTCATCACATTCTATATCTTAATTAAATAAATCAATTTTATCTAATTAAGTCATTTTCTCCAGTTAATTAAATAAATCATTTTATTTAATTAAACATATAGTCCCTCTTTTAATTAAATAATTTTTTTATTTAAATCTCTAAACTCATCTCATTTAAATTAAATAAATTTATATTTATTTGATTTAAAACTAACACCGTCCACTTTGATTAAATAAATCCAACTTTATTTAATTAAGTCTAAAATTCATTATTCCTCACTTTGATTTATTTAAATCCTAAAATCTAAATCAAATTGTCAAATCAACTAATCTCCTCTTAAATTAATCAAATCCTTATTTATCCTAATCTTAATCACTCAAATCCTCTAGCTTTTGCCACTTGCTCATGAAAATCATTTTAATTGATTTATTAAATCTCTATTTACTTTCAAAAAGGTATCAAGGATGGAATATTCCCCAAATTTCAAATCTTCCCCCAAAAAGTACTTGTCCATCCAACAAGGCATTAAAGGCCTCTTACATGTCCTTTTTCTTGAGCCACATGGGCATTTAATTCATTTCTTCTCTCCCTCCAAATTGTCACTTCTCAATTTGAAATTCAACTAAATTGGATTAATATGCACATTCATCCAAATGTGATCCACCTTTGTCCCCTCACATGTTGACAAGTGGCATTATGTCATTGGTTGGTGTTTGATCCCACATTCATCCATTTTGCCTCTTCCTCCATCATTCTCTTCTATAAATAGAAGGCTCTCATTTGGATTTTGTAGACACAACTTCATGCAAAGTTATTATCTTCAAGTTTTTGAGCAATCTCCATCCAACTTTATCTATTTTGATCCATTTTCATGATTTCATAGCTAGGTTATGGTGAAATTTCATCAAGGAGTATCAATCTTCACCCATTGATCATCAAGTTTGCAAGGAATTGGGAAAGGGAAATTTTCCACATCAAAATGGCACCAATTCCCCCATGGGATTGAGAATTTGTTTATTTTGAGCAAGATTAGATAGTTTTAATTCATGTTCATTTATTTCTTGTTCTTGATATCTCAAATGAATTTCATGGGGAATGATGTTTCTAACTTGCATATGGGACTAATGTTGTGTTTTTTTCTTCATGTTTGTGTAGGTCTAGGATCACCATTCACATTTTGGCACTAGAAGGAGGGTGGATTGGAGGAAATTAACACATTTTTCTTCAAAAATTTGTTGTTTTTTAAAACTTTTTGTGTCTACAAGAAACAACACCACTAACAGAGAAATTGCATTGCTATCAGTCCAGTGATGCTATTTAGCGATGTTGTTAAACTCCAAACCGTGATGTTGACTTCTTCCCGCCATAATATTTGAATTCCAAATAGTGATGCTTTAGTCATTGCCTTGTCGACTAGTCATCCAAACTCCAAACTCCGCCGCTAGTCAAAATAATGATGCATATGCAGTCACTAGTTTCTCCAAAGTCTGATGCTATCAGTCCCAACATCGCCATACAATGATGCTAACTCCTTCAAACTGCACCACCATCGCAGACTACGCCATTGGAGTTGGGTAAAAGGAAATTTTCAAATTAATTTCAACATGCACTTTTTCATTTTGATTACTTTTGACTCCTAATTGGTTTGTGGCCTCTATTTCTATAGTTTTAACCAATTTTTGTAAGTTGGCTTGATCAAAAGTGAAGGGAGGAAACAAAGACAGAATTCTCTATGGCATCTTCAATCTATTGTATCAAGTGTTTTTGAATACTTTGGGAGCAATTATAATCCCACTTTAAGGCTTTGTTCTCTTCAAAGTTTTTAGGAATCAATAGATTTCATTTGGGCTTAAAAGGGAAGAGGAACAAAAAAGAGGGTTAAATAGAATCTTACGAACACTACATTTTTGGACTTAACAATTGAACAAACAAATCTCAAAACTGAAGTTGGTGCCTTAAGTATCATTTTCTGGTTGAAGTTAAAATGAACATGTGCTTTTATGTTTTGTAATTTCTTATAAAAGTAATATCACTTAAAAGATGTATGCGCTTCTCTCGCACCTCATGGAAATATTGAGAATCAAAATTCTTTTTGTGACATTAATTTGTGTAAGTAATTTCCTCCACACTTCAATTTGGATCCTTAAAATTGAACAAAGCTTGCTAGTGTGAGTTAGTTATATCACATGTGTTCTCTCTTTGTTCATGCAAACAAATATTGATCAAACTACAGATGTGCTTGCTCAATTTTTTTTATCCTTAGAGGGCCTACCTGGTGGGGGAAAGTAATCACCCCAAGGAATGACCCAACCAAGAACATGTTAAAGCCAAGCGACTTCCACCTGGTATATAACTATGGGTACTTGAGGAAAGTTCAAGTATCACAAGGATTGCTCTGACAAGAAGGGAAACAATGGTCTCTTACGTATGGATGACCCCCCATGAATGGAATGCCTATACTAGAACCTTTTGTTTAGAATTCCAAATCCTTATCTCTTTGTTGGTGCAAGAATAGTCATTTTGAAGCCGCCCCACATTCTTGCGGTTCTTGGTAGAGATGAGAAGTATGCCATGGGAGTTTCATGGGTACTAAAGCTTGGATGACCTATAGAAGTGAGTGTCATGGAGGGAAGCTAGTGTGGTCAAGCTTTTAATCATCCACCAAGAATAAGCGCAGATGGATTTATCCAAGTAGGGATTCAACAAATATTGCCTCTTAACTATAGAATTGTGCATGTTCTTGGAATCAAAACACTTTGCTTGGATCTTAAACATTGGAAAACAAACATTCAAACATGATCATCAAGTTTCAAACCCTTAGAGGCTTTTTGACAAAATCCAAGTGCTATTGCTTGCTCTAGGGATTTTATCCTTAGAAGCTTCTAAGCATTTGAATTTACAACTCAAATTGCTCTCACTAATGTCAACATTAGGGAACTATTTCCTTAATTTCCCACTAATGGACTTTATGGGATGAGAAGAAATTGGGACATTAGACATTTAGTTTGAAAAAACCTAATCAAGAAAGTGTTTGTGGTAAAAAGAACTCATTAAGCAAAGATAAGAAATAATTGGACCCCACACATGTGCTCTTCCAAATGATTTCCTGAAAGATCAAAATCTGAAAACCAAAGTCCAAAGGTCTTTGTCAAAAATCTCGCAAGAAACATTTGTCTATGCTTTATGAATTTAGAGAAAGATTGACCTTCAAATTTTACAAACGTGCATCAAAGAACAATCCAAATTTGTACTCATTTTATTATTGTCAAAATCCAAGACTTTTTCAAAGGTTTGAGTATCTCACATAGGAAGTACTAGCATGTTCTTCAACACCTTGGTCTAGTAAAAAAAGTCTCTCTAAGTCTTTAGGATCAAAATCAAAACACTCTCATCCATCCTCCAAACATAAAAAATCAAAATCATCTCACAAACAACTCTTGGAAATCTTGAAAAAATCCTTTATGCTAAACTTTGGACAAATCCTTTAAAATCAAAATCCAAATCATCTTGTTTGACTAGGTGTGTGTAGATGAATCCTTCTTTGCAAACTTAGTCAAATTATCATCTTGTGGACAAGTTTACTCTAGGAAAACATCCAACCTCTTAGATTTTATGAGTTCATTATCAAAACCAAATCCAATCAAAATAAAATCAATCCAAAATAATATCAGACATCAAGCTAAAGTCCTAAAGTTTAGCATCCTCCTCAAGGTTTCCTAAGAGTTCCAATCATTCACCA
>VDFB02216450.1:0-21950 GCA_007258455.2 Sequoia sempervirens
ATTTCTGTCAATTGGTAGTATATTTAGTCAATTTAATTATTAATTGACATCAATTAGTAGTATATTTAGTCATTTTAATTGATTAATTTCCATTAACTAGTAGTAAATTTAGTCATTTTAATTTTTAATTGTTGTCATTTGCTAGTTTATTTAATTATTATTTTTCACCGATTTCTATCAACTGGTAGTATATTGATACATTGTTTATTAATTGCATAATCATTATATTTACTACTAGTTTAGTAGTAATTTTTTATTTATATGATATGAATAATTTTATTAAATACCATAAATTGTATAATGTAGAAATGAACATATTATTAAACTTGAATTAAATATAAAATAAAATAAAAATATTACATAAATGAACAAGCTACAACATGCTAGAAGTTAAAAGATTGATTCAACATCATGATAAAAAAAAGGAAATTTTCAATAAAAAAATATAATGCAATTTTGATGAACTCAGTGGCCACCGTATGAAGGTTACTTCTTTCTCTTTTAGACGGACAACTCCATCTATTTTTTCTTCAGAAGCAAGTGATATGTTACTTGTGACCTTTAAAATATTTACATTTGCATCTCCAGTTCCTTTCAATTTGACTCCATGTACAATAGATAGTGAGTGAATCTTCCCAATGTTATTGAAGTTCTTGGAATAGAGGCTCTGAGAAAAGCTCTTCTGGATGAGCTTCGAGTTCTGATATCTCTTGATGGGTCATATGTGAACTATAGGCATTTAGCTATTCTATGTGACACAATGACACATTGAGGTCATTTGATGGCTATTACTTGAGATGGTATCAATCGTAATGATACAAGGCCAATAATGAGATGTTTATTTGAGGACATTGTGGATATCCTTTTGGATGTTGGTGTTTTGCAAAAGGAGAGCCTCTTAGGGGTGTTACAGAAAACATCATGCTTGGTCAGTTATATCAATCTAACAATAGGATTACAAGGAAATTTAATTCCTAAAAATGCCAAAAACACCAACATATGAGTTTGTGACTCAACAGGTAAGGATTCAACTTCTTTATGAAAAAACTAAATTTGTTTTTCACAAGAAAATCCAAGCAAATTCCTATGTAAAAACCTTAATTTTTTTTATCATTTTGTCTCTTCATCTTGATGATGAATCATAGACTGATCCATAATGTAGATGAAAAATTAGATAAATACATATTTTTCTAGAAGCTTAATACTGGCACTTTTACTGTTAAATCCATATGACTGATAGCCCCTTCACATTTGGGACACCAATGAATATCCTGAGTACTAATCTACATTTATGCTTCTTTGCCTTCTTTTCTTCCTAATACCTCCCTCCATTTCTCTTTTCTTGTGTAGCTTGTCTTTCCCAACTCTCTTGTTCTCAAATCCTTTTCTTTCTTCTTTTTAAACCACTCTTAATATGAACTATCAATACAAGTGTAGTTTAATAAGTAAGGAACACAATGACACATAGGGCATGAAACTAAATTTTTCAATATAAAAATTAAAATTAAATACTATTGAGAACACAACCAATTCTTCTAATTGAATGTACAAGAAATGGACTTTCCATGGAATTAAAATATGCAGAAAAATGTCTAAACCCTTGTCTCAACCCAATGTGTATTCCACATTACATTAAAAACAAAGTTGTATCATAAAATGACAACATATTCCCCATTAAAGGGTTAATTCCCCATTAAAGGGTTAATAAAGAACAATAAAATTGAAAGAGGGAAAATGGAGACCATGTAAGGAGGGTAACTTGAAACTAAATTTTCATGGAGCAACTAAGGGAAATCCAAGGTTGAAAAGTGTAGTCATGGTTTTGAGCGATGAGAATGGGAATTTTTTTGAGGACAATTCATTCTTCTCGAGAAACAAGATGAATAATGAAGTGGAAGTTTTAGCTTTATTAGAAAACATGTAGATAGCCAAAGGATTGGGTTGTAAGTGCTTAGAAGTAGAAGGTGAGTCGTAGGTTGTTATAAATGGTTGTATCAAAGGGCTAGCTACGTCAACAGTTGTTTCTTATACCTAGGAAACAAGACAAGTAATGAAATAAAAAGTTTAACTTTATTCAAGGTATGCATATGGCTAAAGGGCTAGGTTGTAAGTGCTTAGAAGAAACTTACTCACAAGTGGTTATACATGACTATATTAAATGACAAGTTATATTGGATGTTAAATTACATTCTAGAAGAAGTGAAAATGTTAAAAGACTGAGTTTGAGTTCACTTTAAGGAAAGCAATAAACTTGCAGATAGATTTGTAAATGAAATGATAGAGCATCTCTCTTTCACAAACATAGTTAGTTCAATTTTCTCAGAATGGTAGATAGAAGATTTGCTTCTACATGGTTTTAACCAACATTTACCACCCCTGCAACCATCAATTTGTTCACTAAATTAATGATATTAATTCAAGGTATAAAGGCAAGCTTATTATGTTATGAGATGATGGAGTACTTCAGGGAAAGGAACAAAAATATTCAGCATGAAAAGATCTTTACACAACAAAAATGAGATTGTGTGCCAATAGGATAAACTTTTATAGCTTACCATTTGTCTTTAAAATAGGTTCAAAGGTATGACATTTGGCATTTCATCATGTTGATAGAATTTGTGAGGAGATCACATTGCAAAGCAGCCAAGAAAAGGAAAAGTAGCATAGATAGAGGAAGTTATTGATGCTTGTTTGGGAAAGTTATTCAATATTTTGGATGCAGTCTTTGTTCTTCATCAAGAAAATCCCAGGAGAAGAAGCTATAAGACCTCACATGCAACAATGGTAGCCAAGTTTGAGGAAAATTTGAAGGCTTGGTGAGAATTTTAGTAGTTAGAGGATGAATTTTGCATGCACTATTCAAGGATAATAAGAAGTTGTTCATCAATTTGGACATAGGAGGAGAATAAAGAGCTGAAAAAAAAAGTGGGAGCCTTGCAGCTAAAGGTGAAATAATTTCAAGGGGAATGGAAAAAATAAAGCATCATTTTCCAATGTGAAAGCATTCCGCAGTGATGTAGCAATGGCAGTGAAAAACTTAAAGAGTGGTGTGAGAAAAAGAAATCTGGAAATATTCAGTAGTTTCACTTTTGCAGAGGGAGTAATTCAAGGAGATTAGAAATATTTTGTTGAACTTGGTGTTATGCTTGCATATTAGTCTTGTGTTGTTTATATTTCTTTGCTAGATGTCTAGTTTGGATCTTTTTGTGTAGGATTATATGTAATAGCTTATACTGTTATATATGTATAGTAGGAACAAATAAAGAAACTTGTTATAACATTTTTGCTAAAAGTAAGTGAGCCCCAATAGAACCCATAGCTATCTGGAAGAAACAAGTGAGCATACTAATGTGACAAAAAATGGCAAGCACATGTTGAAACTTCAATACAATGCATGGAAAGAAAATTTTGGGCAAAAACAGAGATATTAATTGTTCAGAAAGCTTCATTCCACATATGACTTGCCTCATTTTGACGACCTGCTACTGATTGTGTTGGCTTATTAGCACCAAACGTACACAAGTCCCATATCAGCAAATTGTTATCATCTCCAATAGATCCAAATAGATAGTCATTCCTTAAATGTCATGCAACATCTTCAACTACACCATCATGGACCTACATTGTAATTATGTCATGAAATGGTTGATAAAGAATTCTTCATTAAGCCAACATTATCTGATAGTGAGAAAAGTTGTAATTCTAAAAAAAATAAAAATTTCAAAGGCTTGAAAAAAATATAATTGACATGAAATAAATGATGGGAATGTAAAGGCATGAAGCTTATATTACATCCAAATACTAAATAACAATACACTCAAAACCAAATTTACTATGAAAGGCAATAATTAAACTAGCTCACCTCAAATATTTGTTGAGTCCCAAGTACTTTATTTTTGGCAGGTGAGTTAATGTCCCATAAACATATTTGTGCATCATCCAAACCACTCAATAGATATCCATGCTTAAAAGGGCTCCATGACAAACCATACCCTTCTATATTATGACCTCTCAATCTAATATCAAGATTACAACCACCATCTTGAGGCAGCTTTGATGGATGTTTGTTGTAATCAAACATATAAATTTTGCACTAACTATTTTGGTAGCAATAATGAAAGGATTTTATGGCATATATCGAACTCTATTGACTTCACAGTCATGATTGATCTATTGTATAACTTGGACCTGCAAAAAAAAGGATTGTTGAAAAACCTAGCATAAAAACAAGTGTTGTTTAATCTAATTAACTACAGTCCAAAGCAGTTTGAAACCACCATCCCAAATGGAAAAATTGTTGTCTATGCTCAAAAAGCTAAAATAGAATAAAGATCTTTGATAACACTAATCAAAATTGATCCATGCTCTTAGTTGATAACATATTAAGAATATGAAAATTAACTTGCAACCATGCAAACCAAACTAATAATGTAAGTCTACCTCAAACATTGTAATGATATGTTACATTTATATGGCTTCCACTAAATAGTCTGAAAGACCTAATTTTTTTCATAAATATAATAAACATGATCTGGTGAACATTAAAAAAGAAATACCGAATGGAAACACACATATATTAAAGCAAAGCATGCTTGGAGCTTATTAAGCCCTTCAATTCCTATCCTCTTTTCTAGAAAAATAGAACTTTATTCAAAAGAAAAACCATAGTAGGACCTTGTGCTGCAAAAATGGTAACTGTGTTGGCATCAACCCATGTAGAGATATCTGATTTTTAACACTTCATTCACTTTTAATTGTAGGATGAGGCTCTTCCAAACATGATACTTCTAGGTAACTATCATATATGAAGCTCCTCAAGAGAAGGCTATTAACTTCTTACTCAAAACTCTTCTTAAACATCAGCCTTGTGTGAAGAATGGAGAAGTAAGACTTTCTTAATGAAAAATGAAATAATAGTCTAACTTATAGAAACATTAGAATAAAAGCCCAACACTCCTAGGAAAAGTAGTGAGGGGTCTTCTTCCTCATATTTTTATTTCTAAAAGAAGTTTTGGCTTCAACCACAATAGTTTGCTACTATTTTTAGTCATGTAGGTGTCAAAAAAACCACTTGGTGGTGTTTTCCTTCAAGTTTATTTACTTGAATAAAGAGAAAAAGTCCTTTGATTATAATTACATAATACATTTTGTGGCCTTGGTTGTGTAACTAGTGGACCATAGTCACATTTAGTACTTGTTACAGAGTTTGGGAGTGAAGACGTTAAGTAGAAGTTTGGTAAATCAAATAACTTGGATTAAGAGAAGATATAGCATGAATTCAGACCTTTGAAAGCTTATATGTGAGGTTGCATGGTACTTTACAATAGAGAATAGCATCAGTTGTTTAACTCTTTTCATTGTAGTATACACTTTTCATGGAGGTTTCTTAGCAGCAATTGAATTGATGAAGACAAATTATTGGAATGAAGGTCCACATGTTGGATCTTAGACAGTAACAAGACCTAGAAGAATGCTTTCCCTAAAAAACTTTTATCCCGACTCTAGCATCTTTAAACAAGAATGCAATCCCAAATTAGTTACCAGCCTCCCTAATAGAATATTTTTACCTAGAGAAATGTCTCAAATATCTCCAAGACCTATGTTAGGTTCAATCTCACAATACAAATTGTTGCCACTCATATATCCAATATTTTAAGCTTCTTTAACTCCCAGAGTTTCTTTCGAGTGCTACCAAACATAAGGTTTTTTGTAAGATTCATAATCATGAAACTCTTAACATTATCAATCTGTACACAGTGCCTCCTTATAGCACACTCTTAGCTCTGTGAAGGAAACTTCCTATGTTGATGTAATTTCTTCTTGGGCCTAGGAGAACTCTATTGTACATCAGAATCTATTAAATAATAGGTTGTATTGGTTTGCGAAATGGGCATGGTGTTAGCTCTCAAAAATGTAGGTTTGAACCACGAAAGGTTGCCAAGATTTCACGATGTTTTAGGGTAATAGACAAGGTCAAATGAATTGAGCCTTCTACTCTTCAGGTACTGCTAGACCTAGGCGGGTGTACCTTTATGAATTGAGCAGACTTGACTTATGATCTTCTCTCTTGCGTTGATTTTTCCACAATGGCAAATGGGAGTGAACAAATGAAATCAAATTTGGTATAGATTGTATACCAATGCTTAAAACTAAAATCCTAATATGCTTGGATTAGCGGATGTAAAGAAAGTAAATGAATGCTGAATGGTGAAGCAGAGAGACTAGTGCCTTATTGAATTGGCCGTAGTCAAATGAAATCCTAGATAGGCAACTTTCTTCACGGCGAGGAAACTCTTATTTGGCATATGTTTTGTTATAACTTTTATAAACATAGGCTGTGACTATTAAGTTCTACTTTAATAATCCATATGAATTTCCCTAATTATTGTGATCAACCAAAAGGATTTAATCTCTTCTTGAAAGAATCAATCAGTTAACCACATAGAAACAACAAATGTGCCCTGATAAATTGAATATAAACTTGTTATACCAAATTAAACAACTAGAAAGCATCAATCTTGGAGACAACTTAGTAATACTTTTAATAAATTTAACAGACAATTAACACCAGAAATGAGTTACAACATCAACTGATTCTCATTAAAATCTCCATTTTGAAATCATACATCATAGTCCCTGTTTGTTGGAAAAAATCTATCCAACTGTATATTCTCTATCTTATCTACTCCAAAAATCTAAAAAATCATCCTTAATTTACAATCGGGAATGAACATTTACACACCAACATCCGAACAGGCACATCGTTTCATATTCTAATGTCGGAAAACAGTTGCAATCAGGCCAATTAATCATCATTGAAACAGTTGCCGAAACAACCCAGTAAGTATGCCGAAGGCAATTAAATTGTTGTATGCCCATGTTCTTATTCACTTTCACCGTGACTTTATAGTATCGGGAAAACCTCATATAGATTTCATTACGTTTTCCCGAAAGCCTTTTTTCCTCTTATATGTCAATGTAACCTTTAACCGTCGGGGAAACATCATGTAGACAAGTCTTTTTTTTCCAAAAGTCACCCACCATCTTGTGTCGCCGAGACAAATCTATTCTCTCAACGAAATGTAATCTTTTATCTCATGCAGGTTGCCATGACTTACTGTTATCGGGGAGACCTTATATAGAATACCTTTTGTTTTACCGAAAGCACCGAGTTCACCATAGATCACCAAGAGAAAGAAATTCTCACGCCGACATAATCCCCATGCACATTATCGGTGAGACATATCAATGTCAGGGAGACCTCTTGTAGAATGCTTTGAGTCATACCGAAAGTCTTCATCCAAACTGAGTCGCTGAGACAAGTCAATTCTCATGCCGACAAAGACCCTTTTGTTTTCCATCCGAGGAAGGCTGAAGGTCACTCATGAAGACCTCATACCGATATCACTAACTCCCTACCAGATATGCTCCTTTCATCCCTTGGAATTGGCAAGACAATGCGATAAATTAAAAACCATTCATTGGAGCTTAGAATAGGCAAGAGACCCAATGGGGCTCACCAAGACTTTACATGAAGCTCTGCAAGTCTTACGAAATTAGATCCATCACCTGCCGATTGATTGTGACATTGTAAAATCATGAGACCTTTCTCGAAGCAATACGTCGGCAGTAAGATCTTCAATGTGCTTGTCCGGTGAGACGAGGGTTATTGAAGCTTTATACTCGTGCCCCAACTCTCATGGGCTCGATTAATCCTTCTACCTCCCGATTGATTGAAGCAATAAAACCTCACTATGACTTCACACCGAAAACCCCTTGTTTGGCCGAAATGAAACCACATGTATTGTTCAGTGAAACTCCTCCCGATATGTATTCCTTTATCGACAGTCAGCAAGACAAGGTGAGTTCACCAAGACATTGCCCTGAAGAAAATCTCTCATCGATGAGCACCCCTTTGTCGCCGATCGGCGAGACAATAAGGTCTCGCCAAGACCCTATCTCGAATACCATGACCCAGGCCGAAGTAAGTCCACATGAGCTAATCGGTAAGACACATCGAGTTCACTGTGACATTACATCGATGCTAAAATATTTTTTCGATATGTTCCTCTAGCGGGTTGGTAGAAATGAAATTACTGATTGAAATATTACCCGAATGATATAGCTCTTACCCGATACACATCTCCATGCAACCCGATTAGATAAGACATAACAATTTCGCTGTGACCCTATTTCGACGGTAGCACCCTTTGCCGATAGACAAATTTTATCCTATTGTTGAGACAATGACAAAGTCCTACCGAATGATGAATGCACATGACTTCTGATCACCGTGACATCAAATGAGTCCTACCGGCAGACCTGAAGCATACAAATGTTAGCACAAAAACAACATGGGTTGGGGAGACAACCATGAACCTATGTCGATAGGAACTACAATATGAAAAATGCATGACCTGATCAATTTTGTGGGGCTACATGGGAAAAATGCAAGAAAAATGTACTCATGGTGGGACTTATCTGGAAAAATATGAATGTGAACAATATGTAAAATCATCAGATTTTTACAATTCCAACACATGGGATGACAATTGTATTTTTGTATATTCCTAGATTAATGGAGGAGGGAACATAATGTATCTTTTATATTATTTCAAAATTAAGGAGAATGATTATGTTTTATTTCCAAGAGGTGATCCAAGAGGTGAGAGGAAAAAGGAAAGGAGCATGGAAGCACATGCACATAATTTCTGATATCCTTATTATGTAGTATTAAAATTTATGATAAACATCCACAAAATAGGTAGAGCTAACCTTTAAATGTCAATAAGGATAACCAACATAACCAAATGTTGTGAACATCCAAAGTGAGTGAAACACATAAAAGATAACTTCATAGAAATATGAGATATGTGAGCTTTGAAATAATCCTCTACTATTAGAAATCACACATTACAAAACTTTGGAAGATTGCATTACATGGACTACAACATCGTTGAGACCTCCTTGATGTCAAATACATCATAAAAAATGTTTTTCTACAACACCAATTTAATTGATATGCAAAGATATGGGTTGACTCATATTACATGACCGAAAGACAACACAAAATTAACAAATCTTCAAAATACTATAAATTGTGAAATCATTTTTCTATTATTGGTTTACAAACTTATGTGTTGTAGGGAAAGGGAAAATTAGATCCCAAAAAAAAGGGCTTGTCCAACATTATTTTCCAAACTAAGAAGGACAACACCGAGGGGTATTACAACATATCTCCATTTTGAATTAAATTGACTTGCCCAAGATAATTTTAGTCATCTGAATGAAACCAACATGCAGTATATTTTCAGTTTTCAGAACTATAATGGATTCTTTTCTTTTTCAAAAAACTATAATTTTTTTGTTATTTTTGTTCTTGTCAAAATTTGTGCGTGAACTCATATTTGGTTACTAAGATTTAAACTAAAACTTATCATATCCTTATGATGGTGAGATCAAACAGTATTGCCATCTTTAATTCAAGATTGTAGCAACTCAAGTGGGGATTATATGTTAGATACCAAACATTAAATACTACTACTAATTAGTAATAATAAAAATATGGAAGAAAACAAAATAAATAATCAAATTAAACAATGAATTATAAAGGTGTGTATATTCACACAAAGTATTCACCGTGTATAAAATATAGAAATAAGAATCAAGTACATCCTTTGCATAGATTGAACTATGATTTCAGCTTACCTGACATAACTTCATCACAATTATTGGATAAATTGTTTATATAGCACTTATTTAAGCTACCAAATCTAACCATACCAATGAGGGTTTGTTAACGCAATGTGTTATGCAGGTCAAGATTGTCATTGATGCAAGCAAAAGGTTGCAGGTTCTGACACCTCCCATAGTGAAAGTGTTTATCTCCTATGGATGTCCTAATTGTTCACAACTTTTTCCCACATGGAATATCAATTATTTAAACCCGATTTTAATTCAGGTAAAGGTGGTTACTAATGAAAACATCAGGTTGTGGGTTCCAACATCTCTCACATTGAATTTTTTGTTCTCCAAAGGCTAATTGAATTGTTCACAAATTGTTTCCACATACAATAGCATTTACTTAAACCTAATTTTAATGCAAGTCAATTTTGTTGCCAATGCAAGCAAAAGGTTGTAGGTTCTGAGATCTACCATAGTGAAAATGTTAGTCTCCTAAGGCTGTCCTAATATTTAAGATATTTTATCCACATGGAATGCCATTTATTTAAACCTGATATTAGTGCCTATATTAAATAACCAAATAAGAAAGAGAACCTCAACTGCCTTTTATTTGTTTTAGTGCTATTTAATGCATCATCCCAGAAACATTCAATATCTTTGTCATCGAGATTATTGCAAACTATCCAAGTCTATTAATAAATGAAATATATTTCTACTATAATTTACTCATACATGAAAATAAATGCTTACCTAAGAGGAAGATGAGGTTGTCCCAATTTCCTTTTAATCTACAAATCCAAGAGCAACTAAAATTTTCAAGCAAAAAGATACTAGTAATTAGCTTTAAGAAAAATCATTTCCATTTTCTTGCACATTAACATTGCAATCATGGGTTTCAAATTCCTTAAAAAATTAAGTTCTTCAATAATGTCACCTCGAGATCTTGCAATGCATGTGCAGTTCTCTCCCATATTAGGGAACAATCTCTGTATGTCACTAGAAAAAAAATTGATCCCTGGAACTTGTAATTTCAACGCATAATATATAGAAAATGAGCCATAGCCAAATCTCTTTGAATTACTTGGCCTATGCTTTTTTTCCTTGTTCCAAGGTACCTTTCTTTTATTTGCAAGACTAGTTTTCTTTCTCCTTGTACTCTCCTTGTATTCTTTTTTTGCAACATCTTCAAATAATAACTAACTAGTCTAATTTAATCATCACATTTCCCATTAATTTTTGATACTCTTCCCCACCTTGTTCCATCATTGCAAAGGTACTTTCATGTGATCTAACTGTTGGAATAGCTTATGTAGAAGAGGAATTTAGTAAAGGATGCACATTGTTTATTTGTGAAAAATTCCTTATGACATAATTATCCTTAATTCCAGCTAGTCCAATCACATGGTCTAGAGTACAAACGCAAGGAAGAGAGGGAAGCTTGGGATTTGAACAACCAATTCTACAAACATGTGAATTTATCCTCCATTTTAAGGAGAATCTCTTGCCCTTCACAATAGGAAAATTTTCTTTGAATTGTGTTTTAATTGTCTATTAAGGAAAGAATGATTCTAGAAGAGCTTTGGAGCTAAATAAATCCACAAAAATGTAGATTGACATCTATCCAACAATGAATCAAGAATGGGTCAAGAATAGACTCTAAAGCCAAAAATATTAATAAGAAAAGAAACCACTCTAAAATGGAAATAATTTTTTGAGAAAATGACTACTAGTACATGTGTGATTAAAAAGTAGCTAATTGGAGTTCACAATGTCATAAAAATGCCAATATAGTTTCTAAGCATTGCTGAATGAGACCATAAAAAATTGAAATAAGATGCTTTTGTCAAAAAGTTCTTATTTGTCTTTGTAAAATAGTTGTTATATGTCAACCCTTGTTGAATCATACCAGATGCAAACATCATATAGCTTCCAATGCCAAAGAAAAATATGTTTGGATATATGTAACATAAGCTTAATAATTTTGCATGCAATAACCATCCCTCTTTACAAAGGATGAAATGACCTTTACTAGTTAATAGAATAGTACTAAAGCTTTGTTATCTATTGTCATGATAGAATAGTGAGTGTGGGTTTTCAGCCAAAATATGAAACTTTGTTGGAAGCAATCTTTTAAATTTGGGTCTCTGAGGTGTTTATGTATGGAGGAAACCTGAAACAGTCTTCTAAATTTGGGTATGGCTCTATATGTAAATGGGTAAGGGAGAAATCTAAATTAGGGCCAGGAAGCTACATAAGCCACAATGTAATGAAGAAAGATAAACATTAAATAGATTTTGGTCAACTAGTTCATGTTGCACACCATTTTCTAAAATCTCATCTTATCTATACATTACACTATATAAACCCAAACGAACCATAACTTAATCACTTATGCATATAGCTTATCATGCTCACATCTTTAGGTTTGATTCCCTTTCTTGTTTTTTATTTTGATTGTGAGATGGTGAGACTGGTGATTCAAATGTTGAACCATATTTGGAGATCTGTGTTTAAAGAAAATCTCCAACACCAAGCATATATAGGTTGTTGGAGTCCAGTCAATTCTAATGACCTGAGAATTCATTCTAATTGTAGGAGTAACCCAAATTAAAATCTCTTTCATTGAATAAAGCCCCCAACAACTCCAACATACATGTGGTAAGGATGTGATCTAACAATTAAGGTCCATTTCAGCCCAATCTAAATATATAAATCCTACAAAGGTAGCCCTTCTTTAGAAGTCTTAAAGGATACGAAAAGTGTTTGAAATCTTAAAAATAGACCTACATTTATAAAGCTTAAAGAGTATTACCCATGTTTATTCTAATGTTCACAAATATTTAGTATTGTATTTCAAGCTTACCTCATTAATTATTAACTACATTCCATATTTCCATATTACAAATTTTATGAATGTGATCTTAAAGAGCATACCCTATGTTTAAAATTATGAAAGAATGTGCCTTGTATTAAAAAATCTTTGAGATCTTGTTTCAAGATTACTTTACATCATGTTAAAAGAAATCCAAAAGAAGAAGAAACCATCAACAAATGACAATTAGAAATACATTTTTTTTAAAATTTCAACACATAAAAAATGGTAATAGAAACCAAATACAACACAAAACAAGTTGGAAATTCTAACATACCTATTTAGGATAGGCAGTATATTGGAAGCAATGACCAAAAAACAAGAACTTCAACATCACAGAAACCCTTCCATTTGTTTTCTTACTACTTGTAAACTATTGAATTTTTTCGTACTTACTTAATTAACCATGATGTGAATGTACAATGTAGTTTATTTTATATTGTTTGATGATATACATTTGCAAGACAAGGACAACAATAAATCAATCAAAACATGTAGTGTTGCAGAGTAGTGAGGAAAAGGGTTTGAATGATTGGACAAGCATATTTTAGGGCAGGCATGAGCTCTATGGGTAATTGAAATGCAGTCATTGTAGGAAACTCAAGTTCATCATTCATTATGAAGGGCACAATCTCACACCAAGAAAAAATCAAATCATAGAATCTCAAACTATAAAATTTCAAACCATTAGATTTCCAACCCTATAATTTAAAATCCTAACAAAACCAAACCATAAAAAATAGGGGATAGTACATTTCAATGTGCCCAAGTTTTATATGCACAATAAATTAAGCATCTAAAAATATCGAGGTTTTAGCGTTGCTCAATTCTTGAGTTCAAGGCAAAAAAATTGCAGCCTTATAAACAAAAATATTGGTTGCGAGTTAAAGTTGTTTTTAGGCGTGGGGTGAGGAATGTTTCAACTACTTAAAAGTTGTTTTTCCCAACATGAGACAACTATCTGGAGAGCCAATACCTTTATTTAATAGATAGCAACATAATGGTGTTAAAATGAAATAAATAACAATAAAATGATCCAACAACATAAAGACTCTAAAAATTTAAATTCACTAAAACCATGGCAAGTGAATTACCTAAAAATTCTACACAAATTGTGTCTTGTTGTTATTGATGATAAAAAATAGAGAGATCTTGCATTAAAAGTATGAAACCCTCATTCAAACCTTATTTTTAGGTTGTAGATTGCCAATTTGGAGAAGTAAAAGGTCAATACCAGGGATGAAGATTTTAAAGCAGTGAAAAGCAATAGTAGTGGGGAAAGCAACAAAAAGGTGCATAAACAATAGAGAAAATGACCAAAAATGATGAATGGTTGAGATTCATCTGCATCATCTGTAAGTCAATCTACATCGTTTGACATAAAAAGGGTTTAGAAAAGCTCAACATGGGGATGCCTTCAACTTAAAAATATGTGGAAACTAGATTGCTCTCGAAAGGGTGGGAACAAAGGATCACGGTCCAACCCTTTATACATAATTAGAGGATGTTTAAAAATATTATTTGGAGTGTAGGTAAGTGTTGCGTAGTGGTAAGTTGTTATAGTTTTCAAGATAATGTGTTTGATTTTTTTAATTCATGGAAATAAGGTCTTTGATTGTGATCTCAAAACTTGAATCAATATCAAATTTTATAATTTGATACTTTTAGGTGTGAAGAAAAGGGATAGGAATTAGGTTTCTAATAGTGATCTCAAATTTTCAATCAATACAAAAAAATTATGATTTGACTACTTATAAGCTTTTTGAGGTAAAAAATAAAATCATATTATAAGGGAATTTAAAACAAACCACAACATAAAGATTTCCAAATAACAATAGTCATTAATAAGATCAAAAGAAGAAAAATCCAAAGGGGATTTCCACTATTCCACCATCCCCAAGAATTAAAAGAATTAGTGATCCAAAAAAACTCGCATTCTTCAAGAATTACAAGGAGAGTTAATCCCAATCATTATGAATGAGCTAAAGAAGTTACCTAGGTTTATCAATGACATTCTAGTCACAATCAACATCAAAGGCCCATTTTTGTAAGCAATTTGCATCAACATTCTATTCTCTATGAACATGAACAAAGAAAATGGAATCAAAATTTGAGGTGAGATAGAGAATCTACTTAGCAAGAGATGCCAACCATCAAAAAGGACCATACCAAACTTCCCTTTGTTCAAAAGAGAAACAAGGATTAGATAATTCATTTTACAAATAACCTTCTTCCAAATCAACTCACAAGCTTTCTCAAGTGCAACAAGAATGGCTCGAGCTTACATTTGATTATTAGTGGAACAATCCATTGAAGAAGTGAATAAAACAACACTTATAGGTACTTATGAAAGGTTAATCAATAACTATATTTAAAGTATATTTTATAACATTGCAAACACTCTACAAACCTTCAAAATATGAATTTTATTTTATATGTTATAAACACTATACAAATCTTCATATTTTAAATATTTTTATCATGAGTCTTACCACATTAACATTGTTGATAAAAACAGAGATTGAAAATGTATTTATTTTTTAATATCATAAAGCTAGTGGAATCGATAAACCCCACATGTTTGACATCTAATATTATCACAACCCTATATGATCATATTTATATTCAATATTTTCATAATAAAAATTATTTTTGTTATTATAATGGGGAAAATTTAAAACCTTTCAATTTTCCCCTTAATTTTAGGCTTGATTTAACTAGGTTATCCCTTATGCAATAATTTGCATACAAGTGGTGTGTTTTTGTATATATACTAGTAATTCTATATTTCTAATACTAGTAATTTTTTTTGTGACTAATTATTTAGTTATTTTTTTTACTCGGTGATCAAATTAGTCATTTATTTAGTCATTTACAGTTGTGTTACAAAAAAATAGTATAATTTAGTCATTTTTAGTTATCGTGACTAAATTTTTTAGTCACGTAGTCATTACTTGCCAAATTCTACTAGTGTCTATCTTCTTTTCTATTCTAGCAGTGAGCATTTATTTCTTTTGGGCAGTGAGCCCTATTATATTTGGTGTCAATATTACTTTATATTGTGAGCTAATCCTCATTGTGGTTTTTCCCTTCTTAGGTTTTCCACATAAATCTAGTGTTTCTTTGTGTATGGTGTTGTTTTGGTCTTATTTATGTTATCTACTTTCATGTTAAATCATTCTAATAGAATAAGGGCTAATTGAATTGATGTGGATTTGAATGTTTGTGAGGGTTTTAAAGTTTTAAGGTACAATTGATTCACCCCCACTCTCTATTGTCTTGTGCATTCAACAATTCGTATCAGATCAAGGTTTCTTAGAAGAAAGCTTAAATGCTTGAGGTAGATCTAGGATGGCACACAAGAAAGATGTTCCTCTATTTGATGGATTGGATTATGCATTCCAGAAGACAAGGATGGAAATTTTTTTGGTTTCTCTTGGATTTGAAATCTGGAAGCTTGTTGAGACTCGATATATTATACCTGAAAATGGTCCAAATATTAATGATGAGATCAAGGCCTATGAAAAGAATGGTAAAGCAAGGTATGCTCTCATAAGTGGTCTTGCTAATTCTCAATTGGTGAAAGCTATGAATCTAAAAGCTACTAGAGAAATTTGGGTAAAGTTAGAAAGCATTTATGAAGGAGATGAAAATGTCAAGCAAGCTAAGATGTAGGAATTTGAAGATTATGTTTGAGACATTGTTAATGTCTGAAGATGAAAAAATCACAAGCTACCACTACTGTATTTGACTCCACTTTCTAATGAAAGTTTGTTGAAATATTGACAAACTATTGTTGGAAAACTGACGAATCACTAAAATAATTTTCGTCGCCAAAATTTTGTCACTTTCCTGACAAGCTTTAAAAGGTCAAAATCACGACTCGGTTTCATCGGTTGCTGCCACAAAAAAGGGATCTAGTTTTCGTCAATCAAATGATGAACACTAGCCAAAACACAAGTGACATGCCTTTACCAAATCGTCGGAACATCAGAAGTTTGTTGGAATTGTGACGAAGTTTCGTTGAAATTCCAACAAACATTCGTCATTTTTTCCAACAAACATTCATTGTTTTTCTAATGATTTGGAGTTGACATTAAAAGGTCCCTAAGTCAGCCCAAGTGCATTTTTCTCACAGATGAAATATCATCAGCGAAACACTCATCTTGTCTTGCCGAAAAAACAAGGAAACATACTATCACCAAGACAAATGCTATTGAAATGAGTCTAAAATGTACTCTCGATCCACTATGTCATGCTGATAAGATTACATCGGCAAGATTTTTTTGGATGATCTAGAGTTGACATTGTGACAAAAATTGCATCAGAGGTATAGCAACCTCGTCACACTTTTTTTTTGTTTCATCGAACTGGTTCGATGAAACATTACAGGTTTTTTTTAAAAAATGATTTATCTGCCACTATAGTGAAAAGTTAGCAATTGCATTTGGTTTGTTAAACATGGCCCCTGGTACAACTATTAGAGTTTAGGGTTTAGGGTTAACTAGTTTTTTTTGTTAGACTATGAACACCTTACATATCAAAAGGGAAGGCACCTACAAAAAGATGACCAACCCTTTTAGTATGGAAAATGTGTATAGTCCTATTTGAAAAACTAAAAAAAAAAATTCATAGTTCACAAACATGCTATCTATCCAAATGCCCATAAATCAAAGATTCTCTTACATAATTGGCACATAATGTTTTCCGAAAGTTGTTCAGGCTCTTCACAATGCTTTGCTAGTGACCAATCAAAGTATTTTGTGCTACTGCATTGGCATGAGACCTAGAAGACCCTTTGATCAAACCTTCTCTAGATGTTCTTGGTTCCTATTTACAAAACAAAAGGTAATGAAATTTGTAACTAAGTGTAATATCTTTTCCATAAAAAATAGTCCACCTTCAAATAAATTCCATATTCTAGTATTTGTTAACATCCCTAACTCCATCCAATGCAAAATAACATAAAAGACATTAATAGAAGCTGATGGTCTCCCATTTCTAATAGTCTAAAGATATCAGGGGGTTAAAATTTTAAATTAACAAGAGAAGTTCAAATTAATTGTCATTCTAGACTCATTGCAATGGTGTACTCGAGCAATCCACAACTAGAGAAATCCATCAAAAAACAATTAAACAATGGTAGTCAACTAGAATTTCTTAGATTAAGTGGGAATCTATTGTTGTAAGTATCCACATACTTGGGATGGAAATATACCTTGCATTAAACATGCTTATAATAGAGCTCCACACAATTTTATGAGGTAAAGTCCTTTCTAAGTATGTCTTGGGTTTTAGCTTGTGACACCCTTGGACATACCTACTACACACTACCTCATGTGGAATTTGCACAAATAAGAATAAGAAACAAATAATGCATGGATATTTTAACACATCTAAAGTGTTCACAAAGAAATATAATAGATACTCTCTCACCAACAACAAAATACAAAAAGCACCATGACACTATGATATGGGCCTCACATTGTTTTGCACATAATTAGTGAGAACATTTTTATTTTCAAACTTTTGTAGTACCTAGGACTTCACATAGTATTTAACGTGAAATTCCTCAAGACATAATTTCCTCTTCTTAAACTAGTGGCAACTTAACATCCTTCAAACTTGGATCCTAAGCACTTCTGCACATTTGCACAAGGTGAGATCATATAAATAACCACAATATACACATGTAAAGGTTCACATCATTTATTCAAAGTGTCTAAGGTTGGGTTGTATGCAAATCAAGAAAATTTGTACAATGTTTAGTAGCTCTATGTTCAATTTTATAGCTCACTAAAGTCATGATAGGAAACCACTTCTCAAGAAATGGAACATATAACTTAGTCTTCATACCATACTTGGGTTAGCATGAAAACAAGTTTGATGAATTCCTTACATCATACCAAAATATAAGAGAAAGTGAGCAAGAAGAACCATACACAAGGAAAGAAAAAGGATTACAATCGTGTGTTAAAATACAAACCAAATATTCATACCTAATTCATGGCAGTAGGGGATAGTAAGCATAAGTAACAAAATGAAAAAAAACTTTCCGCTTATTACATCGAAGTGAAATTACAAAGCAAATTTTCCAAACCACAAAATTGCTTTTAGACTATTCTTCTCCCATGGAGAAGACATGAAGTGAGATATATGTCTTTCCAGGCCATATTGAAACTGATTACCCTTGGACCTAATTACTCACCGTAAAAACATCAAGATCATGCCTATGCAACAATAAATAGGGAGAGGACCCGAGGTTGAGCACTAACTTCGTGCTTCTAATTATCCTACGTGGAAATTTCAAATCACTCCCAACTTTTTACAGCAACTTACTCGACAAGTCACATGCTTATAACTAAGGTTTCAAGGCCACATCATCAAATATGATGCCACATTAGCATGCTTTTTGTCAAGGTGTCTAAAAAGACCCCCAAAAAAAAGTGAGACCAATATTTGTGCATTCACAACATGTTTTATTGAGAATTGATGTGCAATCACATGATTGGTTTATTTTTAGATCAAAGGAATACATTTTTTTTAATTATGGGTAGTCATCATCAACAGTAACAACTTTAAAGTCACAACTATTGGTCCAATATTGATAAAAATATTGGGCATTATATAAACCACTACTATCACAACTATTGAAACATTCTTAGGTATTGGGTCCTCTCCCTTAGATTAAATTAAGGAAAACATTATTGTAAACACAATATGTATAGAAGAATATGAATGTAAAGGAAAATGGATATTAGCAAAACATAAATGTATATAAAAGTAGTGTGAGTAGAAAATGAATCTAAATTGGTCTTGAACAAATAAAATCATAGCCAATTAACATTAAGTTATACTGACCTTGTACTCATTGCCATTGTCAATCTTGAAGGTTACTTTGATGCCTTCTGGAAAAAATATTTGGCCACAAGGCAAGAGAAGGCGGGAAAACCAAGTGTATATTGATGACTTCCTGACAATCAAAAAGAAACAAGCAACCAGTCAACCCTATTAGAACATAATAATCTTATGAATTGATTATTCTTGCTTGGTTTGATATTTTTGTATTCCACTCTTCATGGTATTGAATTAAAAATGCAAAACACATTTGTGTGTGTAGGGTGTAAGGCCCCACCTTGCATGTGATTAGTAAAGCTCTAACCTATTTTATGTGTTCCAAAATAGATGGTAAGATGTATTGTGGATGGTAAATAGTGTGATTATTTGATAATATTCTTCCTTTTAGTCTAACAATTTATTTATGCTACTGCGAAGGAGTTAGGAATCATAACTTGTGAATAGGGCTGGAATTGTAAATGAAATGGTTGAAAAATTAAATCTTATTTCAGCTGTTAGATTAATGTGATATATGATTGTTCTCATGATTGCATATTGGTAATGTGCAGGAAATTAAGGGTGTCAGTTCGAGAAGGGAAAACCATTGAGAGCAAATCAAAAGGCATCTTGTGATAAGAATTTGACCCCTTTTGGGGCTTAGGAAGAAATAGAGTTAATGTGTTGGTAGAGTAAGGTTGTGAGTGTACATATTAAAGGGCCAATTCATTTTGGTATTTAATTATAATACTTGTGAGATGTAACTAGGGTTAGGGTATAGGAACCCTTATCCAAATTTGAAACTCGAATGGATCCTTAAATGGGCCTTTAAAGAGGGTTGTTGGTCAAATTTCCTTGGTTGGGATGCAAAAGGAAACCCCCTAGGGTCTATACCATAGTGGTAGGGGTCAAGTGGGCATATAATAGTTCCCCAAGGACATGATTTGACTCCTCGAAAGTCCTCATAATGGAAAGTGACGAGTTTTGAGGAGTGGGTGAGATGAAAAGATGAAGGGGTTATCCAAGTGCATGTTTCTTCTTTAATAAGGAAAAGACTCTCATTAAAGGAGGTAGGTACACTTCACACCTCCCCATCCAAAAGGTTGTAATTTGGAACTCCTATATAATTTGGAGAGGAAGAATGATTGGGGTGTTACCCACTTCTCCTTTTGGAGAATTTGAGTGAAGATGGTAGAAATAATGAGAAGAGGAGGGGAGTATCTCTTATGAGGGAGTAATGAAGATAGCTTGGCTTGGAGAGGAAAGGATGATGGAGGAATGCAATTTCCTCAACTAAGTAAACATATAAGTTTTCCTCTTCCTTCATTATCCTTTGTTGGTTTATTGTAAGAATGTGGCATGTTACATATAGATCATGGTTGAAAATGGCAAGTGGAGAACCTATATGCATGTAACTTGATGCTGTGTTATTCCTATCCTCTTTTTTTGTAAAATTTGAAAAGGCTCCATTCATCTCTTGGGAGCTAAAATGATTCCTTGCTTGGGGGTATGGCTAGAGCACATGAGGCTCCATGATGCCATTATGGTAGGGTGGAGAGCAAGACTTAATTCGATTGTTTGTCCTTCATTGTATTTATTTAAATTTGATTTTTAATATGGAAAGATGGTGTTTTGTTATAGCACAAAAGAGAAAGAAAAAAAAAGAAAAAGAGAAAACAAGATTTTGTTCATGGGTGTATTACTATGTTAGGAAAGTTACAATCTGGATTTTGAGGTGTTTATTGACTTTAACTTTGATCGAAATCCCTTGTAAAGAATCTTTCTTCTTGTGTCTTTTAAAAATTGTTGTAGAATGTTACAAGTTTTATAGAATTCACCCTATTTGATGATTTTGATTCTATGCTCAAGCTTGTAGTGTTTATTGAAATTCTAAACTATTAAGGAAGGAAATTTTATGTACGCAACATTTTATGAATGTTTGGCAGCATGCCTCTATTTTTCTTTGAATTCCTTGTGAGTTGCTTTTGCAACCATTGTCCTAAATTTAATGCTACTTTTGTTTATCAGAGTGAATCAATCAACTCCTTAAAATGTTACTTAGGTTCGATGTGCAATATTGGCATACTTACCCTTTCCTTCTTACTCATCTATGGGAGTATTTACCAGGACGAATAAACCTTGCATTCTCAACCCTTTTCTGTCCTTCATATTCATCTTACCTTGGGTTCCACTTGCATTCTTCCTTATCAAGGAATGGAGAGTCACAAGTACTAAAGACTCTATGGGCTGAGACAAGAGAAAACATATTAGAACATACACAACCCACTAAGCTAAAGAAATTGGGAGAGGCCTCTAATTTATTGTATAATCTTCCATAGCAAGAGCACATTCGGTATCAGGTGATCTCATCACACCTGTATGTTAGTACAACTTCTGTAGACATAGCTCCTGCTACCAATATAAAGTAAGCAAATGCATGAGGTGCAAGCGACACACCACGTTCATTAAGTAACTATTAAACCCATGAGGATAGAATAGAATAAATATATAAAATGAGAGCAAAACATCCTTAGTAGAAACCAAGACATGGGATTTACAG
>VDFB02216451.1:0-16266 GCA_007258455.2 Sequoia sempervirens
TGATGAAAGACAAACTATTGGCTGCTTCTTTGAAGACCATGAGACAACTCCAGTCCCAAAATTAAATACATAACCAGACGTGCTTTTTCTGTCATCAATGCTACCAGCACAGTCACTGTCTGTGTATCCTATGAGTTTGAACTCATATGAACTTGAATACTTAATGCCAAAATTTCTTGTTCCACTTACATACCTTAAATTCTTTTCCCAGCTTTCTAATGGGTGTCTTTTGGTGTTTCCATAAACCTAAAAGAAATCGGCACTCCATACATAATGCGGCCTTGTGGGTACGTGAGATACGAGGCTTCCACCAAATACCAAAGCAAAGTTGGATCAACGTGGACCACCATCATCCTTGTAGTTTAGGACTGTCCTTTGTACAGGTGTTGGTCTTTGGTTTGCACTTCATCATATTAAACCTTTTCAAAATGTCATTTGCATATTTTGGTACGTGAAATAAAAATACCATTTTCATTTTTGATTCCTTAGGTGATACCAAAAATACTTCATCAGACCTAAGTCTGTCATTTCAAATTCTTTCTTCATGTCTGCCTTGAACATATCAATTGACAAATTTTCAGTGAAGATTAAATCATCCACATATAAGCATACTATTAGTATTTCACCTTCTTCATTCATTTTTGTATACAGTGTGGGCTCACTGCTACATCTATTAAATCCATTCATCAAAAGATAACTGTCTATTCTGCTATACCAAGCTCTTGGGGCTTGCTTCAATCCATACAGTGCCTTTTTCAATTTGTAAACTTTGTCTTCCTGACCCAGAATTTCATACCCAGGTGGCTGATCCACATAAACTTCTTCTTCTAAATAACCATTTAAAAAAGCTGACTTCACATCCATTTGAGATACAGACCACTTATTCTGAGCTGCTAAAGCTAAAATCATCCTTATAGTATCCAATCGTGCTACAGGTGCAAATGTTTCATTGTAGTCAATTCCAGGCTGTTGTGAATAGCCCTTTACAACCAATCTTGCTTTAAGCTTCTGAACTTCATCTTTTTCATTCAATTTAGTTTTATAAATCCATTTCACTCCAATAACATCTTTGTCTTTTTGGAAGGCCGACTAATTCCCATATGCGATTCTTCTCCAATTGCAGCCCCCGATTTCTTCATCCATAGCACTTACCATTTTTGTCATCTTTGTTGCATCTTCAAAATGAAGCTGAGATCTTCTATTTGAGAATAAAAATTGCACAAAGAGAAATCTGATCTGAGTTATTCTCACCTTCATTTTGCTCATATATATCTCTTATGCTTCTGATTTTCTGTCTTCTCAGACTTGCCAATGTAGGATTTGACATATCACTTGAACTTGTGGAATGTGGACCCGATGGTCCTGCTGTAGATGGTGTTTGCTGTCCTCTTGTTGGACTGCTTCCTTGAATGCATGAGGCTGTTCTTACAATCGATGCTGGTGTCACTTGTGGACTACTTTGCTGAGCTTGAATGGGAGTGGTAGGAGTCACAATAGCTAAAATATTTGTTGATGTTGAAACCTCATTCTCCTCTTGAGGTATACTAGCTGAAATATTGACTGTCTTCTCTATACTTCCATCCCATGCTTCATCTTCTACAAATTGTACATCTCTGCTGATTATAACTTTCTTTGTTGTTGGATTATAGAGCTTATAAGCTTTGGATTCTTCATTGTATCCAACAAATATACATTTTTCTCCTTTGTTATCTAGCTTCCTTCTCAATTCATCAGGCACATGTGCATATGCTACACATCCAAATACTCTCATGTGAGTAACACTGTGTTTTCTTCCTGTCCATGCTTCTTCAGGTACTATATTCATGACACTTTTTGTTGGACACCTATTCATAATATAGGCTGCACAAGAAATTGCTTCTGCCCAATATTCATTTGACAAATGTTTGGCTTTCAACATGCTTCTAGCCATTTCCATGATTGTTCTGTTTTTCCTTTCAGCTACTCCATTTTGTTGAGGTGTGTATCTAGTTGTGAATTGCTTGTGAATTCCATGATCCTTGCAAAAATTAAAAAATTCTCTTGATATATATTCACCACCTCTATCTGTTCTTAACACTTTAATATAATAACCACTCTATTTTTCAACCAAATTCTTGAACTGACGAAACAGATCAAACACTTCATTTTTCTGCTTGAGAAAGTAAACCCATGTTTTTCTTGAATAATCATCAATGAATGTCAGAAAATAAAAACTACCACCTATTGAAGGTGTTTGCATTGGTCCACACAAATCTGAATGTATAATTTCCAAAGGGGCTTTTGCTCTAGTTGACTTTCCTGCTGGAAATGATTCTCTGTGTTGTTTTCCTAAAATGCACCCTTCACATACCCTTTTTGGTTTTTCTATTAAAGGTAGTCCCTTGACCATGCCTTTCCTATGAAGTAAATTTAAACCTCCAAAGTTGAGATGACCAAATCTCAGGTGCCATAACCAGTTTTCATCTTTTATCTCAGCTTGAAAGATTGTCTGCACTACTGCTGTAGTTTCTTCTCTACCCACTTGTGAATTCATTAAGTGTTGTGCTTGAGCATAATTTATATTCAAATCTGGCCTTATCTTTAAGGGAAACATTCTGTTATTTGTCATTCTGACTTTTGCAATAAACTGGTTGCTTGGGTATTTGTCTAAAATTGTGCATAGACCATTCTTGAACGTTACTCTATACCTTTTTTGAACTAGTTGCCCTACACTCATTAAGTTATGTTTTAGACCAAGCACAAAATATACATCTGAAATATACTTTTTCTCCCCCTATTTAGTTAGAATATTGACATCTCCTTTTCCTTTGGTAGGCTTGCTTTGTTGTCATTACCCAATGTGACTTTCGGACTTTTACATTCTCATTTAGGTTTGAAACATTCTAGATTCCCTTTGTCATATGATTGCTCTGACTGAATCTAAAAACCATACATCTTTTCATTTGCTTGAGAGCAACATTACAAGGTAAAAACATTATGCTCTTATCTGAATTCTAATTTTGACCTTCTCTTAAAAAATTTGCATTTTGTCTATTATTATCATACTGCTTCTTTCTACACTCATTCATATAATGCCCATATTTTTTACAGTAGTGACATTGGACTTGAGATTTATCATACCTTTGATTTTGTGACTGATTCTGTGTTGGGTTTTGGCTTGAGCCTTGATTGTTGCCTCTTCCACTTGAGTTTGATAAACTGTATCTTTCACCTCTGTAAGAGTTTCTTCCTCTTCCTCTTGATCTACCTCTGCCTCTTCCTTGACTGACTGAAGCCTGAGTTTTGAAAGCATGCTCTAGTGATGTATCTGCTGACCTTTTTCATTGCTTTGTTCATGAGAAATTAGAGATGCATCTGATATCAGAAGCGTGAGATCGCTGTCTCCTCTATAGCAACTAACCCGGTAGAAATTTTTGTGGGCAAACTCCTTAAGATATTTTTTCATCAACTCACGGTATCTTCCAAGATTTTGCCATGAGACCTAATTTGATTAACCACTTAATGACTTGGGTGTAGAGATGAATCTGATTCATTGTCCTTCCTTATATTGTTTCAAATCTCTTCTCGGCATTTAACTTCTTTGTTTTAACTTGCCAAATACCTTGATAAATTTGTCACGGAAGTATGTCCCATGCTTGTTTGGACTTTTATTCTTTGCTGAAATCCTTGGAAAAAGCCTCTCGTAATACCCGGCTTGAAGCAGGATAAAATAAAAGCGCTGATCTTTCTTCCTTGTGTCCTTCAATAAATCTTTCTCTGCTTGTGTTAAAGCATTGTATGCTACTGCATCTGCTGGCTCTGCAAATCCATTCTCTACTAAATCCCATATATCCTATGAGCTAAATAGTGCTTTCATGGTGATTGACCAGTACTCATAATTCTTCCCATTAAACTGTGGAATTTGAGGGTTTGTCAAGCTTGTGCTTGCTGCCATTTTTGAAATTTACCCAGATAATCTGCTTTGATACTCGAACTTGCTCTGATACCACGTGAAGGACTAGAGGCAGAGGAGGAAGTTTTAATTCACACACAGTATAAAATTAAAATATAAAATATTATTTCCACAACACACAGAGCTGCTGCTCGTAATTTTCTGTTTTCTCACATTCACCTTCCTCTCATTCCTTGTTCAAAATAAAATTACAATTACAAAATATATGCCCCTGTAAAAAGTCACGTGAAGAATTTTCACGGATGAGAGGAAACGAATACAATTTTTCAAATTCACCTAACTAACTTTTCCCCCGTCAAAATACATTTAATACAATGTCCTTTTCATAATATTCAAACTTAAATATTAAATCTTTCGCATCCCGATATTTCCTTTGGCGGTGGCGGCTTTCTCCATAGTTCCCCGCGGTATCGCGATGGTTAAATTCTTGATTGCGATATTGCGGGCAGCGGTTAGTTGACGGCCCGGTAAACTGCGGCGGTTAAAAATAAAACAAGCTTCTACGAAGACTCCCGTGATATCGCGATGAATATTTTATTGATTAAATATAGCGGGCATTAGGTAAGATGCAGTGGGTTGAAAAAACATTGCAAAAGACTCAGCCCGGTATACGCCAATGACTATTTATTGATTGCGATATAGTGGAATGGTGATTGGCCGAGGGGGCGGCTTGGCGATTAGGAGTTAAAATTCCAACATGCAATTACAGAGCAGCTAAGAGCATAGGGAAGATGTCATAATAAAGATGATACAATTAGGTACAACAAAGGAAAGATGCGCGCATGAATCTGTAACTGGAGTTGATTCACTTACAGAGATGCTGCAAGTTGGAGTGGTAGATCAAAGTAGAGTGATATTGATAGTGAGAATAGAGAAGGATGCTAGAGAGATTTCCACAGTATATGTAGCTGGAAAGTAGGAATTGGGAGTTGCACGAGATGTTACAAGTACATTGCAGCAAGGGAAGCTAACTGTGAAGATGTGCATGTTCATAGTAGCACCTCCAAGGTGCTACAAGTGGGAGTGGCGAGTCGCAATGAAATGATGTTGATAATGGATACAAACAAGAAGGGCGAGCAAAATGCCACAGGAGAAATATTGTAAGTAGAGATAATAATAAGAAATAAAACCCAACAAGCGTGGAGGCAAAAGAGGATAGGATGAACAATGTTGTGCATAAGGTGCTGCAAGTAGCGATAAAACTATGATAGTAGAGAAGTAATACAAGCAAGCGCAAAGTATGATGGGCAAAAATGTAATACCCCATTTTTCCGAGAAATAATTTGTATTGATTTAATATATCAAAGTTACTTTTAAATGGCAGTGGATTTAGTGGTGTTATTATTTAAGTTTAAATATTATAAAGTATATTTATATTTAGATGTAAATAAAAAGATGTTTATTTATCAATATTGATTAGCTCAAGATTTAAACATATTAAGAACACCATCATTAATATATAGATTGGAATCCAATATAAATATGATAAAAAAGAACAAATAGCATCTTTAAAGAATTTAATTAAATCAATTTCATCACATTTACTTATAATTATAAATACCTTTGAATAATAAGTTCAATACTTATTTAATTCAAAACACTTGGAAAGGTCACTCTCACGCTAGGAAGATTTCAATGGTATTGACCCTCTATCACATTTCATGTTTAAGACACTAGGAAATTGAAAATAAACAAATAAAATAGTCAATGTAACTGAATTAATGAGGCATAGGCTACAATGGGCTTGTTGTGTAGGAATTTATTGCAGAGGACAAGAGGGATGACATGGGAATGGGTTTCATGATGAGTGAAGTGTGTACTTGCAACTCCCATAAATATAATATGGGCTTGTATTTCTAGCCAAAAAAGAAGGAAACATAACTACAAGTTGTGGGGGAAATGGAACACAGTATGATTGACCCACAACCCTCCATTAAAACACAATTTTGAGGTAGTATGAGGGCATGAAAAGCACAAAACTAGAGTAGGAGAAAGCATGAGCACACACACACACACACACACAAAGGGTAGAATAGATAAAAGGGTGGTGTAGCCATGAGTCTATCAAGTTGCCTGGAGGAACAATAATTGGGGCCTAGTAATAAAATACCTTAAAGAAATGTTGTCTCATGGCATGCAAAGATTATAGGATGCTCCCAAAATGTATTTGTTGAAAATGTTGTAGAAACATTGAGGAAAATGCATCTAGCAAGTGAAAGTCAAAACTACACAACCTTTAATGAGCATCCTCCCTACCTTTATGAATGAGATCTCATAAAGAGGCTATGGACATCCCTCAAAGGATGAGTTTCATCAACCATAGGGGGACAAGACAAGAATTTCATTTTAATATAGAGAGACGTAGTGAATATTTTACTTCGACAAAGGAAACAAGAACATTTTACACACAAATAATTGCAAAGATTTTAAGCGAGATTAATGAACAATAATGACTAGTGTTTGGTAGTTCTATTGTACTTCCTTTTCACTTCTCTTTTTTCAATGCAACATTTTCTTGTAAGACCTGAACAAGAGCTTACATCTTTTGTTCAATATAATATTTCTTAGGAATTGAAACTCTTCTATATCAATAATGGACTCATCAACTTATTTAAATTTAATTGCACTTAATTATCATTTATGTTGATTAGGAATCTTGTCACTATTCAAATGTCATAGGATGAAGATGCACATATTAGTTAGAGAATATTACTTTTGTGCGGTTGCTTCAATCGTTACAATACTTAGTAAAATGGGTGCATAATTTTTCAAATTGTGAAGAGTCTACTTCAACGAGCATTTGTATTATGAATTCTACACCAATTATTCATCGCAAGATTGGCTAAATTCACTTTCGATGTAGACTTTTCATCGGTAAGATCAGGATTATCTAGAGGTGTTGATACTCCTCCATTATTAGGTCGTGTATTCCAAGGTCTAGGTGGCCTAGGAGTATTATACATCTGATTTTGTGAGTTCTGATTATTATTTTTAGCATAGAAATTATGAGACCTTAATTATGTAACCTCTTTGGTTAATCTTTTGAGTTGAGTTGTAACTTCTTTCATGTCTTCCTTTTCCTTAGAAATCTTCATTATTTTGATTTTCTTGAGTTTGTGAGAAAAAAGAATTTCATTAGGATGTAGGTCTGTAATAGCTGAACCAGGGTGAGGGACTAAAGCTTGACTATTTCCTGGTTGAAAGAAAGTATTTTGAGGAAATGTCCCATTATGGACCACTGAAGGATAAACATTAGGAGCTATAGGATGACCTATAGGGATTCCATTTATGTTCGAGGTAGGGTAAATATTCAATTTGTTTCTGCCATTCGTGCATGATTCATTTCCAAGGCATTTCTTTTCTAAATTCACGCTCACAACTTTGGCATAGGCTTCTTGTAAAGTAGTAGGAGGATTTTCTCTTCGCTTCACAAATATAGCAGTTAAAGGATCTACTCTTGTATAATAAATTACGATAGCAGAAAAATTATCCACTACATAAGGTACTTGTAGCCTAGAATAAGCCTTTGAAACTTGTCATTAAAATCAGTTATAGGTTCTCCTTTGAACCTCTTGATTTGAGAAAATTGATGATATAATAAAGCAAGGTTAGTCAATTTTCTATATCTGGCTAAAAATTTTGTCTCTATGTCTTGCCATGATCTGATAGAATTACGAGGTAGGTTGATATACCATTGGTAAACTTCATCACTTAAGGAACAACCTACATATGATGTCTTCATGTTGAATCCTCATTCTAAAGCATGTATGCTTGAATATACTAATATGTTCTTTTGCATCTTGGTGGAAATAATATATAGGACACAACTTGTTGATTATTTTTGGTAAATCATTGTACACAACAAATTCAATATGTGAATCCACCTTAAAGAATTCCATCACTTTGGGAGGTGGTGGTACAAAAATAGTTGGATTCTTCAAATTCACACTTAAACTTCCAAACTTTCAAGGTCTAGACGATGTTTGACCACTAAGCTCAACTAAAGTCACACGAGGATCACCAGATCAGGGTCTAGTGATTCTATGGAAATCCAGTTTAAAACTTAACATTGACAAAAATCATAAGAATAGACCCTCCTTCTAACCCCAGTTCCTGTTGACAATGATTGTGCTCGTAGCAAATAGGGTGAATAAATTCTTCTCAGACAAGACCAAAAAGAGCCTATCCTTATTGAAAGATATGGAACAAAGACAACCTAAAGGGGAATTTTGCTTTATCTCAAAAATATTGGCTTTAGTTCAATCCCAGGTCTCTGATAACTAGGTCATGATTGGACTAGGGTCACTCTCAAGTACTCATGTGATATTTGTTGTTAATCTCAAAGGGACTACAGTTATTTCTAGTTTTGCTAAGAATCATAAGAATTATAAACAAAACTTCCACTTCATTCATAAAAATAACATTGTGAAATCGAAAGATTTGCAGTAGTATTTTATCAACATCACAAATTCTTTCCTATCACTTAAGTAGATTTAGCATTAAGCATTCAACAATTTTATTGAGAATAAAATATTTTCAATAAAATTTTATCCATTCATTCAAATTTTGGAACATTTTCAAGAATTTAAACATCTAACCTAAAATAAAACATAAGAATACTGAAAATCAAAAGTTTCTCCTGGTTATTCTACATCGATGCTCCGAAGAATCAATTAAAATAGAGAAAACCACTTTATGCTTCACTAGATTGCTTCACAACTACATATAAAATTGTGCAAGCTTTTAAAGAGAGGGGTTTCGTTTCTTGACACCGAGTAGGTTCTGTATGCACCCTTAAATGACATAACATACAGTCTTGTTCAGATAAACTAACAAAACCATCTACAAAATATACTGACGTAGTTAGCTATCTAATAAGCTCTAATATTAATCAATATCTACGTGGATACAAATTTTTACGCCGGAATGGTTTAGAAAATAGGAAAAAGAACAAAACTTAAAATTTTACTAGATGTTGGGGCAATTCAAATTTTGCTTGACCGCATAAAGTTAATGACTTTATAAAATGATCCAAGGTAGCAACCCGTTCTTTCAACTCTCTTTTATATTTTTTGTATTTTTGCACTCTGGCAATAGTAGCATGCAAATTCACTTTTATTTCTTCTAACTCTTGCCTCCAAGATGAGTGTCCAAGATTAGTACTTGTTATCTTGTACTCCTTAGGCATTATTTCATGTTTGTGTTTATCAGCTATCAGAGTAGCTATCTGGATGATTCTAGTACCATCTTAATTTTTTTGTGTGACATGTTTTGCTTTTGCTCCACGCCTAGGTTTAGGAGTGTATACTTCTTGTAAAAAATTATTAAGATTCAGAGGCAATACTTCTACTTCCATTGGAGAAGCCAATTCCCTGATCAACCAATCAAGTGTATCGTCATCTTGCTCTACCTCTATAACATTTATTTGTTCCTGTTTTCCACTTGATTTAGGAACTTCTTCTCTTTGACCTGTCACATTTTCTGAAATGCGAATTTCTTCAATAATTTCTAGCATAGATTCGGGATTAGAAAGGTTCGACACTACCTCCTATATTTGAAGACTTATATTTTCCTATCTATCCAAATTTTCAACTTCATTTATGTGAACATTACTTTCTTTATTCCCTGCTACACCAGGGTTTTCCTCACTTTTAATTCCATCACCATAAAACTGTGTAGCTTCCTCTTCTTCAATTTCAATTTCAACTTCAACATAGCCTCTCTCTAGTTCTTCAAAGACCTGTCGTTGTCCATTAACATTCCTCACTTTTAATTGCATCACCGTAAAACATATGTGACCAATTGGTGATCAACGGGATTAAGGCTTTTCGGTATTGACTTTAAAAAGAACCACCAGGATCCAGGAATTAACCTCTAAGCTTTAGAAAGAGAAAACTGGAACAAAAGAAAAGGCCGGGACCTGGGTCCAAGAGAGATCTACAAATTTCAAAACAGACTCTCTAGTTTCTGACTTCCAAATAAGAAAAAGAAAAGGAAATAATAAAATACCGGACTTCGGTAAAAAAGGAAAGAGAGATCTACAAATTTCAAAACAGACTCTCTAGTTTCTGACTTCCAAATAAGAAAAAGAAAAGGAAATAATAAAATACCGGACTTCGGTAAAAAAGGAAACTACTGGGATTGAGGACTTCGGTCAATAAAATACCAGGCGGAGCTAGGACCAGATGAAGATACGATTTTCCTTAATGCAAATGCAAGACTCCAGGATTCTAGTTTCTACTTATATGTTAAACTTTTATGAAAAGATGGAAACACTGAATTTGAGAAATAAAAGATAAAGCAAAAAGGCCACATGAAATTGAAATTGAGATTAGCAACCAAGTCGCAGAACGACGCCAAAGCAAACAAAAGCAAAAAGGAACAGAGGAAAGGGGAAAAAAAGGGGGTCCACATTTTTCCAAGGGGAAAAATGGGGCTTGTTGTGAGACCACACAACACATGGGACATTAAATTCTCAAGACTATGCATATGAAGGTAGGTGCTTAGAAGATCTAAAGATGAAAGGAAACCCAAATTAAAACCCAATAGATAGTCCAAAGCTAACTTCTCAACATAAATTCAAATTTTGATTAAAATTAAAGAGTGGCTCCAAAAAAAAATTCACACCAAACAAATGCAAGGCTCTAAGATGTCTTGGTTGATAAAAATTCTCCATATTACTTAAGTTGAGGAAATAGCTCAAAATTTGCATCTAATATAAGCTTTAATTCTATTTAACCATAGGGGTTTGTTAGAGGTACCTCACAAAGAGATGATGACTTCCAAGGGAGAATCTAACAATTCAAGGTTCATCCATGGTGTTAAGAGAATGAAAATCAATTGGAATAAGATTAACGATGAAGAAGAAAGGGAGTTTAAGAACCCTTATACCAACTATCTCACACTTAGATTTAAGCCTTCAAGAGAGGATGACTGAAAGAAAGATACATATGGAAAGTATAAAGTAATGGATACATGGAAGAAAGTTGATTCTTGATGAAGTAGAATTTATACCAATTTTGTTTACCCTTAAAATTGGATCATGAATAGACGATGCATCAAGATAAAGGATGGATCAAGAAACTAGATATATGACATGGATTAGCCTAAGTTTGCATAGAAGAAAGGTCAAATTTCATCATGTACACTTAGAGTCAACTCATTCAAAGAGGATGGCTTAAATAAAGTATATAAATTTCATGGAAGAATCAATCTTCATATATCATATTCCAAAGGACATTCTTGAACATAGTATTTTGTAAACTTCCTCTTCATACTTTGTTCCAATTTCAAATTGGTTGTTGTTTTCTGAAAACTATTATTTCTAGCTATATTTACTTTAACAATTTATGGGAGAAAAGAAATATACAAATGTGGCTAGTGATGGATCGCTATGATGGAACAAGTGGGTATTCTAATGGGCTTTCACTCATTGATGTCAGTAGATCTCTAAGGTTCAAGAAGATGTCTAATGATGAGTGGAAATGTAACGAATCACAATGGTTTTCCAGAGCTGTAGATGGAGGCCTCTTGGTTTATAGATGTAAGAGAATGCAACCTTTGAGAGATCAATCAATTGACTATGTAATCCCATAGACTTGAAGATGCAAGAGTGACCAAAAAAGGAAATATTTTGTTCTACATGAAAAGATATCATGATAATGTGGATGTGCACCTCGAGTTTTATTCAAAGGAAAAGACATAAATCAAGTAATTATTATAATTGAATGTCTTTATCTTTTAAGAAATATATATATATATATAGTTCTCTAGAATAGAGATGGTGTTAGAAACCCAGGAAATAGTTGCAAGACCAAAATACTTGGACAAGAGAGATAATGGCGAGAATGCTTGCTATATCAAATGCAAGATCGACTCATGATACAAATGTACAAGATGAGGCTTGCTTATAAAGGCAAGCATGCACAACCCTAAACCTAACTTGAGCTAAAAGATAGCTCTATTAGATAAGGATAACAAAATGCAACCTAGGACTTAAATTAATGCCTAAGTAAGCTTATGAAATTGTAATTAAATAGTTAATTACACCATCAGATGGGAAATTAGAGACATTCACTTGGCACAAAGAATGAAAGGGAGTATGAAAATTATCTTTTTTCCAAGGATTTTATTGTAGAATAAAAAAATATATTATTCCTCTACATTTTTCCATCAAAAAATATATTTATGTTTTCAAAACTTGTAAATATTTAAAGTAAAATAAAATGGTCCTATATCCAAATCTAAATTTGATATTTATAATACAACTAAATGCTAATTTCGCTACCATACACTATACTATTTAAATTTAAGCCAAAAGAATTGTTAGTTTAACATAAGTTGTTCCCCATAAAACCCACTTCTAATCTCGAGTAACTTCATGTTAACAATAGAAACTTACAAAGTACCTTCCTAAAACAGATGGGTGTGTTACAATAACTTACCATGGGACACTAAATGTGCAAGGCTAATACACATGGATGTAGATGGATAGTCATGTGATAGTGAAGTTATGCATCCACATTAAAACTCTAAATTTTACGAAGAAAAATACTTAGGAGAAAGTCAAACTTTCATTAAATATAATGGATGTATTAAAATAAATTTGGCACTAAACAATACAAGGCTCCAAAATGACTTGGTTCATCCAAAATTTTCATTAATAGCTCAAAGTTTAATTATAATAAAAATTTGAATTATATTTAACTAGAGAGATGACCCTTCAATCAAATATTGAGCAACAAATAGTTAAGAGTATTTATTATATAATTTATTTAGTATTTATATTTTAAAAATTGTTGAATATTTAAAATTATATTTCTATTTAATAGCTTAGATGAATATTGAAAATGAAATTTATATTATAAAAAGTTATTTATGTTTAATTTTTTAAGTATATGAACATAATTTCTATGACATTATTATTGAGAATTGAAATCACTCTTCAACTATAAAAAAGAAAATTATATGTAAAATAAAAATAACTTTAACTAAAAGTTAAAATAACAAAATTTAATATAGACATCTCAAAATTCTTATATCATTTTTGTTTAATATATAAAGTAAATAATTTATTACATGTATTAAATATATCATTATCACAATTTAATTTTATTTACCATATTTTTAAAAACCATCATTCATTAATTAATAATTTCATTTGTGAGTTCTATTCTTTCAAAATAATTTTTACTATTTTTCTTCTGTTTGTTCTTTATTTATTTTAGTAGGCATGAAGAGTTTAACACTAAAGTTCTTGATAAAATAAAAACCATAAACAATACTTTTTGATAAGATATGATTATATAAATTACTTATAATTTCATTTTTTTTAGTGTATATTGAGATTAACATTACTATTAACAATATTTATAATTATTGTATTGAAATATACTATATTGTTTAGATTTAATTTAGTTGAATACAACCCAAAGTTAATACATGAGATAATGTCAATAATTCACCGGTACTACTAATCTATTGAAGTTCACTATATTTTTTCAAATTTGATTTAAGTGAATAGAGCTCAAAAAAAAATGCATGAGAGAGAGAAGTATAGGAGTAAAAATATCACATACCTGCTTACCATTGGACAGTAAATGCTCGGAACTATGTGTGAAGATAGGTGCTTAGTGTGGACACTAATGTCCTAAGCCTATGAACACCATTTTTCCAAATCAATTCTCATTCTTCTTCTAGCATAATTAATTATATAGTTATAATTATTTAATTATTTAATTTCTCTTTTTATTCTTCCCTAATTAATTAAATAAATTAATGTTTATTTAAATACATCACTAATTAACCCTTTCTCTCTATAATTAAACAAATTTTTTATTTATTTAATTTTTTTATTTTTCTACTATAATTAAATAATAATTTTAATTATTTAATTATTCATTTGTTTTTTCTTCAATAAATATATATTATTTTATTTAATTATTTCCTACTTTTCCCTCCTAATAATTATTTTTAATTATTTATTAAATTTCTTTTCCTCCACTTTCCAATTAAATAATTGGAAATTCACTTTCGCTCCAGCTACCTCTTTTCTGTACCAAATCTTATCTCTTATCTCAATTAATCTCTGCCCTTGATAAGGTTTTATTAACTTTTAATCTCCACCGTCCATCCTTAATTAAACCCTATTTTTTCCCTAACCCTATTTCCTTGTTTCTCGAAGTGATCTCATCCATTGATCTTTATTATTTAATCTTGGCCCTTCATTCAAATTTGGTTTTCTATAAAAGAGACTTATCAGTTTCATTCTGATCTTAAAGCCACGACTACTATCTTTGATATTTTGGTTTAATAGAGAGTGGAACTGCAATGAGTCGGAATAGTGGAATAGTTTCTCAGATCTATCTGGAGATGGGGGCCTCTTGGTTTATAGTTGTAAGAGATATGGAACCCTTTGAGTGATAGAATCGATTGACCATGCAATCCCATCGTCTAGAAGATGCAAGGGTTACCAACAAAAGAAGAAATTTTGTTCTACATGAAAAGATGTCACGATGATGTGGCTGTGTGCGTAAAAAAGACCTACCAGGTGATTGTTATTATTGGATGTCTTTATCTTCTAAGAAAAACGAGATTTTTTATTTTGATTTATAGATCTACCCAACAGAGATGGGAAATTAGAGACGTTCGCTTGACTCAAATAGTGAAAGGAAGTATGACAATTAGCTTTTTTTCCAAGACTTTTAGTGCAGAATAAAAAAATTGACTATTTTTCTAAAAATGGACAGATGTGGGTACGCATGATCTGGTGATTGCAATAACATGTGTTTTTTATACTTTGGGGATGCAAGGTGTAATGCACTGGGCCCCTTGGAATTGTTATGTACAAGGGGAGAATGATAATGGTTTGTAAAAGTTAATCATTTACACATGCTTTGATTTTTTATGAGTTTGATGAGCAGTGGAGATCTAAATATGAAGATGTTGTATCACCCCATTATTTGTGTCCTAGAGCGATTTGTGTTGGGGGGATTATATTTGGATAATTTAGAAAAAACCATGTATATGGTTGAATATATATGGCTTTTACAAACCATTGCCATTCTCCCCCTCTACATAACAACTCCCAAGGCCCGGTGCATTATACCTTGCATCCCTAAAATATAACGAAACCTGCTATTGATATCTGCATTCAGATCATACGTACCCGCACCTGCTCCATCTTTAGAAAAGCAGTAGATTTTTTTATTTTGTACAAAAATTCTTGGAAAAAGGCTGATTGCCATGCCCCCTTTCACTTTTTTGTGCCAAGTGAACGCGTCTAATTTCCCATTTCTGTCCTGCAGATCTATAAATCAAAACAAAGAGTTCATTTCTTCTGACAAGATAAATATTTCCAATTACAATAGTTACCAGATAAGTGTTTTCCTTTGAATCAAACATGAGGGTGTATGAAGGCCTGTGAGGCGAGGGAGGAAGTTTACACACAGTAAAAATTTAAAACATAAAATATTAATATTTTCTCAACACACAGAGCTGCTGCTCGTAAATTCTGTTTGCTCACATTCACCTTCTTCTCATTCTCATTCACTTGTTAAAAATAAATTACAATTACAAAATATATGCTAAGGTAAAAAGTCACGTGAAATATTTTCACGGATGAGAGGAAACGAATACAATTTTTCAAATTCACTCTAACTAACTTTTCCACAAAAATACATTTAATAATGTCCTTTTCTATAATATTTAAACTTAAATATTACACTTCGGGCGTGGCGGCTTTCTCCATAGTTCCCCGCTGTATCGCTGATGGTTAAAACTTGATTGTTACATTGCCGGGCAAATGGGTAGTTGACGGCCTGGTAAACTGCGGCGGTTAAAAATAAAACAAACTTTTACGAAGTCTCCCGTGATATCGCGATGAATATTTTATTGATTGTGATATAGCGGGCATTGGCTGGAGGTACGGCAGGCGGTTGATATAAAACAAAAACATTACCGAAGACTCTCGCGGTATCGCAATGACTAATTTATTGATTGCGATATAGCGGGCAGTGGTTGGCGGGGACGGCGGCAGTTAGGGTTAATATTCCAACACTCCCCCTTAAGCATAACTGCGCTGTCCACCATGCCCAATCTGTTTCTCTGAAAAATAAAATTATCTCTTCCCAGCGGCTTTGTAAAAATATCTGCACTTTGTTCTTCTGATCTGCAAAATTCTAAAAATATATCACCATTGTTAATTAATTCCCTGATAAAATGATACCTGGTATCAATGTGCTTGCTTCTCTTATGAAAGACTGGATTTTTTGAGAGAGCAATGGTTGAATTGTTGTCACAGTAAATTTTTGTTG
>VDFB02216453.1:0-29451 GCA_007258455.2 Sequoia sempervirens
CTGATGTAGAACACAAGCCAAAGACTCAAATATCTCCTTTAAAGATGTCTCCTCCAAATGTTGATAAAATGTGTCCACACTCATGTCAAATTATAACAAATTATCATGTAGAGAATGAACTGGAGGGTCAGAGTGTTCCCTCACAACAACTAAAGAAGAATCAACTTCATCAAAGAGAAGATGAATGCAATCAATAGTGTCTCTCAAATATGCAATATGTGTCTCCATAAACAAGTTTGAAATACTTGTCAAGAGATCATCCCATAAAACTAAATCAAGAAGACTATAGATTTCCTCCTGCAAGAATTCATTGGAAGCTTTCAAAGAAGCAACATTGAACTTTGTAGTAGCAACAGATGCAAGGACTAAAGATTTATCCTCTAAGAGAAGACATATTTCCTCAATAGTTCCATCTAGATATTAAATGAGGGATAGAAGTAAACAAGAGATGTCTGGTAGAAATTGGTCCCAATGGACTGAATCTAGAAGACATAAATGATCTTGTTGTAATGAATCATTGGAGACTTTAAAAGAAGCATCCCTGAACTCTAAAGTTGCAATAGGTGATGTTGATGGGTATCAATGAATTGATTGTCCATACAAGATGTGTCCTCACAAGATAGGACAAAATAAGTCTCAATATCATCCATAATAGTTTGGTTCTCTAAGGAAACATCACTTTTATATGAAGATCCAATGTCTCCATACAAATATTGGATGATGATCCAAGTAGTGAAAGGTCACTCAACATGCTCTAAGTGATGTAGAGTATCTTCAGAAATAGTAGGACATATTAGGCCATAGAACATGCCAATATTATTAAACCATGCATTCTTCTGGTCATAGTCACTTGGTTTAGGAACGAGTCCAAGGAAATAGAGTAGTAGATCCCACTAAAGGAAGTGATCATTTATACCTTATTTCTAGGAAAAATAGTTCTCTAAAGTTAGGTTGACAACAAAAGGATGAAAATAATGTTTAAGAGACATGATTAACTCCCCCATAAATGGAACTTTATCTTAGTTCATGATTATAAAGTGCATGTATAATCCCCCAAGAATGAGTGCAAAAGACACCAAATAAGAATACCAATACACTCTACCCTTTTCACTAGTATCAAAAATCACCCCCAAATATTATAAGGTTGACACTTTATAGTTTAGTGCATTTACAAAGCTTTTTTCAAGATACAATGCTCAATAGGCCCATAATAGCCAAAATTACAAATTTGGATACAAAATGAATTTGAGACAAAATCTAGAAAAAATTAGCTTTGTAGCTATGTAGTTCTCTTCAATACCTTTCCAATGCCTATTTGCTTCCAAAAAATAGAGGACCGAGGCAAAAGTTATGGCATGTTGAAGAAATTTACAACAAACAACTTCAATGTGCACTATCTGGCGAAAAATGACAAAATTTATTTTCAATACCTCCATAGATGGAAAGTTCTCATCTCTATCTTTTTGATAATATCTTGTTTTCCAAAAATGAACACTATGGTAAAAATTTATAAATTTTTTTAAATGGCCGAATTTAGCTTGAAGTGATGACCCCCCTAGCAAAATAAAAATTTGCAAAAAATCAAATTTGTCTAAAATGGACAAATTTTATATGAAATTAGGGATTTTTTTGTTAGAGTAATAGGTTAATTACTTAATTAATTTAATCATATTGATTAATTAATTAAGTCACCTTTTACTTTATTTTCACTCAAGCTAAACTTAGGCCCTTTAATAATTACTTTATTAAATCCTAGGGTTCACTTTTAGGGTTTTGATCTCCTTTCTTAAGGATTGATCTCTTTGTAATTATTCAATTCTTGTTTATGAAATTTTTGCTTCAGGCTTGCAGAGCACCTTGTTTGTGTTTCAACATCTCTTCTAAGTGACAAGTTATTTCTTGCAGGTGTTCACTGAGTTTTGTGAGGTTGTATTTCTCAACTTCAACATGGTATTAGAGCTTCAAATCTATAACTTCCTATTCGTCTTTTGAGGTATCCTACCTAAAAGTGAAGTTTATGTGCATCTTGAGTCAATTTGAACCTCTCCATTGCATCTGGAATGCTCGAATTAGTCAAGATTGACCTTTGTTTCGTCAATTTTGGATTCACAGCGCCAGATCTGAGAGGGTTTGAAGATTTGGTGTTTTTCCAAATCCAGAGGGTACCTACAATTTTGGGGCATTTTGAGCCCAAACAGACCTCACCATTGCGTCTGTAGTGGCCAAAAACCCTAAGCTCAACTCTCAAATTGTCGAAATCCGAGCTGTTGACCTCTGAGGCAAAAAAAATTGTTGTATGGCCTCGTACGACCGTCTACACGCGGATCAAGAAAAAAATATCAATCGAGTACATTTTTAAATTTCTGATTTAAAATATATATATATATAATTTTAAAAAATCAAATAGAAAAAACTTTATTAAAATTCTTTTTTAAAAAACACAAAAATTAGGGTTGTCGGGGTACCACAGGACCTGCGTACACAAGCCTGCGGGCCTCATATGACCTATAGCCGGCGGCCAGGCCACTAACCGATGGTGGTGCCTTTATCGGCCACTACCTTCCTTTCCTAGTGACCACAACAAGTTTTCTGACGCCCTTCACAACTTTTCGGCATCCCGAAACAATTTTCCGGCACGTGCTCCATCTCCCGGTGACAATAAAATTTTCTAGCCAACCAGATTTTTTTCTTACAAGTGGGAATATTCCCTAGAATATTTTGTTGATGTTAGCATGACATCATGCTTACGTCAGTGATACGGTCACTACTGCTTTGCCCCTTGACCCCTCCTTGTGCCCTAAAGGAGGAGTTTTTTTGTTTTGGCCATAACTTGGGCATACGATCTAGTTTTTCAACAAACGAGATATCGTCAGAAAGCTAGTTCCGCCAACCTTCTAGTGGTGTGGGTATCATCACCTATTTCTACTTTTGGTGCATTCTATATCCATTTTAAGTAATAGACCTGTGTTATTTTTAGTCCCGAGCTCATAACTTAACACCTGTTTCTTTGTTTTTCATGATTCCAACGATGTTGGGTCTATGTTTCAGAGCTCTTGACAAACATCAATGCAATTTTTATACATTTCACTCCCGGTACAGTTTATTTAGTTTTTTGTGTTTTCATATTTTAATGAATTACTTGGACATATTAGCTTGTGGAAACTTCTCATTTGTGTGGGATGACTCGTCTTTGGCTATTCTACATGTATTTTCAGTCTTGTGTCTTTTGTTGACATTATGAGCTTTTATTGTAAGCACTTATGATTTCATAAATGCACTGAGATAAAGTGCCTTTGTATTGCACCTGTATTATGGGATCTTGCACATCATTTTGTGCCTTATTGTACTCGCACTATGATATAAAGTGTCATGGCGGTTGATGTTTTCCTTTGTTTTTCCTTCACACCTTTCTCATGCGTGTGTGCCTTGGTTTGCACACCCTTTATATTTTCTTGTACTTTCATGTCTACACATTCAGATGTTCTTGGTTCTTTATCATGTACTATATTCAGGCATTCAGTTTCAGTGTACCTATCATACCCCTTATCAACATTTTGGGGGGGTTTCTACTGTTGGTGATATTGCTTCCTTGGTTTCGTTGGAGTGAGTTATGTATTAAGTGTTTGTTCCTATGTACTTTTGGATACAACATACATCAGTGACTGGTTTTACTTGTATTTTGTTGAGATGGATCACTTACCATATGGGCACTCTTGCATTCAAGAGGCAACCTTCCATTTTTCACTTGATCAGTTCTTCAGACTTTTGGTACTTGTGTTATCTGTATCTTCGGGTTCCAAATGTTTTTCTTTTGTTTTCCATCAGATTCGAGTAGTGTCATTGAGGGAACTCATGTAGATTCTTGTCTCTTTGATCCTAATCATCATTTTTTGAATAGAGGAGGTTCTTCTTTCAACATCATAGCAATCATTCTACAATAGTGTTTGCAGCTTCTTCATGCTTCAATGTTCTTCATGCTCATCCTTTGTTCCTATCTTTTGGGACATTCTTGTTTGGAGGCTTCTTCAGTCCTTCACTTGGCTTTCATCTCTTTTTGGAGTGGAGTTTTTCCCATGAGGTTTTCTCTATTTCTCCCCATTATAGAGATCTTTTGTTTGTACATGGGTACCTTACTTGGCCTTTGTCACCACGACCCATCTTTGCTTTCATGCATTTTTTCCTTATTTTTATAGATTCTCCCTAAGTTCATCTTAAGGGGGGGTGTTAGAGTAATAGGTTAATTAATTAATTAATTTAATCATACTGATTAATTAATTAAGTCACCTTTTATTTTATTTTCACTTAAGCTAAACTTAGGCCCTTTAATAATTATTGTATTAAATCCTAGGGTTCACTTTTAGGGTTTTGATCTCCTTTCTTAAGGATTGATCTCTTTGTAATTATTCAATTCTTGTTTATGCAATTTTTGCTTCAGGCTTGTAGAGCACCTTGTTTGTGTTTCAACATCTCTTCTATGTGACAAGTTATTTGCTTGCAGGTGTTCACTGGGTTCTGTGAGGTTGTATTTCTCAACTTCATCATTTTTGGGCCATCTAAACACAATGAAAAGGTTTGTTTGGATAAAAAAATTCTCCAGTAAAAATTTGTTTACCAAATTTGAGCTTCAAACCCTAGTTTGCAACTATGTTAAACGATCTCCAAATCAAGTGAAACAAAAGCCAATATTGACTTTATTGAGCCTCTTGGACATGTTGGGAGAGTAAAAAATACCACCAGTATAACCAAATATGCTACAATCACTGAGATCTCACAAAACACATGCAATATGAAGAGATTATTAAATCTTTGTAAACCCTTCTTTATTCTCAAGACTATCTAAAAATGCAAGAGAAGCTCGCACACAAGATTTTACAAGATCTTCTATGAAATTTTGAATCTATTAGTTAGGAATCTAAGATCTTATATTTCTCAAAAAAAATCTCTAATACCATGTTAGAAATCTGAAATAGATTGAATAACCCAAGGAATTTTTTAAGAGAAAATCAAAATTACATAAATTGGAAAAACATAAACAATGCAAACCAGAACTCTGAGAGATATATAATTTCAGGATGAGAGAATTACATTAAGAGCTTCCAAGATGAAAAATACAAGCTAAGTAGTGATTTTATATAGAACTAAGGAGAGGATGGAGGTGGAAAATCAACCAATAAGAATTGACCACCAATAACCACCAATATTAAATGAAGTGATGAAAAAGTAAATACTCCACCCTTAAAGGGTGGATATAACTCATCAGTTTATCTCCTAGTTATTAAATGATAAACTCACTTTATTATCCTAAGAAAGCTTAATAAAAGTGTAGGAACAACTTATAGATAAGGGAAAATAAAAACCTACACCAACAAGGATCATATATAATTATGCATTCTCATGGGGAGGATTCATATTTCATTGAATTTTTAATTGGGGATTTTTCAAGAATGACCAATGCATGCAAAATTGTTGAATAATTATTTCTCCTAAGCTTTGACTCACTTTCCATGCACAAGTAGTTTATGTTTTTGATGTCAAATTGAACTACAACCTTAGCTAAATTCCAAATCCATCTACCCAATGAAACATTGAAATGGATTCAAGGTGTGGGACCTTGTTGAATGAAGCCAAGCCTCTAGATAAAGGGTTGATTCCCTAAATAATCTAGATACAAAACGTTTTTCCAAACCAATATTGAATAATCCTACAACTAAACCTATTTTAATAGATTTCCAAGAAAAAGGGAAGGGAAAATTATAAAAATGTAAAGAGGTGGTGCACCAATATTAGAGTGTTTCTTCCTACCCAAGGGTTGCACAAGGCATGAATAGGAAATCACCAAAAGAACATTCACATAGTTCTCTATAGTATCATTCCTATAGGTATGCATATAGATTATAGTTTGTCAGGGTGCTAAGATGGAAAAGGCATCCACAATTAGCTTTGAAATTTTTTATTACACAACACACATACATAGAAACTAATAAAATACACTCATACACAAAATAAAAAAAATATTACATAACAATTAGGAGATAGAAGAGGAAAAATAGAAATTTCTTATTGATTAAAGGCACTAGGCCAATTTACAGTTATAAAATATACAAGATAAGTCTCTATTCTAGAAATCAAGGGAATAATCCCTTATAAATGAGCCTCAAATAGGATTTTATTTGAAGATAAAACATTGAAACCCTCAAAACTCTAGTCACCTATATAACTAAAGGAGAACAGACATTTTTTTAGCTCAATCAGATTTGAAGGAATGGGTAGAACATTCTCAACACATGGACTATCTCAGCATTAATGACCTTGAGAAGGGAAAGACAAACCCCACATTTTTTTTGTAGAACATAGTCAAGGATGGTCCTTGACTAAAAAAAGGGTTGCAAATCACATAGAGGAGCATGGGCACCATAAATATGATATAGAATGACTTAAGACAATGTTGAGGATGGCTTTGGATGTCATAAATGTAATTGGGAGAGTTGTTGAACATTCAATCTGTCATCCCTGCAAGCCAATGGCATTCACGTGAAGTTTGAATCTTTAGTGTAGCAGGGGAAAATTGATTCTTGCAAAGGAAATAAGTCTTCCTTGGGAATCAAGATTCTTATACTAGCTTTAGGATGAATAAGATATTATATGATTTTATCTTATCTATAATTTTTACAAATTGTAACTAGAAATAAAATTAATTATTACAATTTCAATACAAATGTCTAGTTATATATGGCTAGTGAAAATATCTCTTCCCATAACAAAAATTAAAATATAAATCTAATAAAAAGGGAATGTATAGGTCGTGACAATGATTTCATAGCCTTATGGAAGTCTCATCCACAAACTCCAACACATAGTGAGGACATCCTTGTGGCCCATTTTCATATTTTACAAGTGCAACAATAAAATATGAAATGCCTTGAATTTATACCTTCATACACATGAGAGAGATCGTGGGCACACTATCTACAAAAGATATCGAAATGACAAAAAATAATTGAAATAAAAAATAGAAAACCCCACTAACATAAATTAAGAAAGAAATGCTATAAGAGAAAAGTATATCACTAAAATGTTATTTTCTTCTAACCTGGATACTTACACACAAAAAAGAAGAAAAATGTTGGGTTGGATTGTTTAGGGCCTACCTCTTTCAAAACCCATTTTGGCATTTCTACCTCCACAAACAAGCAAGATTTTTTATAATGTTGATAGAAAGGATAAAAAAAAGATTAATTTGAAACCATATATGATGCTAGATATATGAAAATGATTTTAGATATACTATGCTAAAACCATATATATGTTACTAGTATAAGTATTTGGTGTTGTCCTTGATGTTAACAAGCTTGGAAGAGATTGTTGCAGGCTTATGTTTATGTTGTTTAGTTGTGTTGATGCTTTGATTAGTTGCATTATGTTGTCATTAGTAAGTGCTACTGGTGTCAACCTCTAATGTTGCTTTGATAAGCTTTTGTTTTTGGATATTATTGGTTTAGTGATGATGAGGAAGTACTGAAGATGATGAGTATGTGTCTCTAGTACTTGGTTTGCAAGTGCTTTTGAGAAAATTTGAATAAAAGAGGAAATAGTGTGTTACAGAGGTGTTCTGGTGTACAAAGTGGTGTTCTAGTTTGTCTCCACATTTCTTTTGTGTTGAAGATCTATTTATGTGGTTTGGATATGTTGTTTAGAGGTGTTTAAAGGTTCTATATTCAAAATTTCTTGGTTTGTATCGTCATACATAGAGAGTTGTGTTCACTAGTGTGTGAACTGTATATTGCAATGGTGTCTAGGAGAAATGGTTTTGCTCCACATTTTTTTGCAATTTGGTTTTTGGTCTTGCAATTCTGGAAGTGTGTTGATAATGATCATATCTACCTACAATCAAAGTTTTTTGTGGTTTGGTGCTTTGAAAGTTGGTTTCTTGAGTAATAATGTGTGGAAGGTTGTTTGAGTGTTTTAGGTGTGTTTTCACTTGAGGTGAAAGTTGTTGCGAAGGAATTTGTTGGATTTCAAGGTGTTTGTGGAATATTCCAGATTATTTTCAAGTAATGTTTGGTGTCCTCAAGTCATCTTTGGATTTGAGGAAGCATGTACTCAAATTTTAATGGTGTTAACACAAGTTCGACCGACCTCAAGTGTTTACACTAATTATAGATTTACTTTAGTGATTGTGGAAGCATGGTGTGGCATGTATGAATGGATTTAGGTCCAAGTTAAAGTGTGATGTGGTCCACTTTCATTCCTTTCCATCGTGGGAATGTTTTGGTGCCAACCTAATTTGAATTTCCATGGTTGAGGTTTATAGCCAACCTTGGAGAATTTTTTCAAGATTAAAGAAGGTATAAATAAGTGATGAGTTGATCGAGAATTGAGTCATGAGTTGTATGATGCAAATTGCAGAGTTGTGAAGTGTGAATTTATGAAGGTCATTACGAGCTTCAATTAGTTAGACTAATAGAAGTAGTGAGCAGAAGGTGTCTACAATCTTTAGAGAGACTGTGAATGTGTTGGTGATGTTGCAGTGGATTTTTCTGTTGCATTGAGATGGATTTCTCATTGTAACATTTTTCTTTCTTCTTTTCTATAATCTGGTACTGAGCCTTTGGTAGTGAGCCCTTCGATAGTGGGCCTTTTATATATGGTGTTGCAATTACTTTATATTGTGAGCTAATCCTCACCGTGGTTTTTCCCTTCTTGGGTTTTCTACGTAAATTTGGTGTTCTATTGTGCATAGTGTTGATGTGTTTCAGTTTTTGTTATTTGCTTTCATGTTAAATCATTCTAATAGATTAAGAGTTAATTAAGTTGATTTGGATATGAATTTTTATGAGTTTTTTGGATGTTTTAATGTACAATTGATTCACCCCCCTCTTAGTTGTCTTGTGTACATTCAACAATATATCCAACTAGCATACAGAGTTTTTTCACAACAAGAAGTAGACAACAACAAAAATATGATCACTTGGAAGTCCCCAAAAAACTCCAAGAAATTTGCAATAGTTTCCACAATGTTTCTTTGCTCAATCTTGCTCCAAAAATATGATATGTAATAGCCCAATAGCTTGTTGCTCATTCAAAATATCAAGGTTTCTTCAAGAAAGTAATAGAGCTTCAATATTCTAGCATGAGCATGAAAGAGAGAATGAATGGAGAGTTAGTTTTTTCATTTCTTCCTTTTTTCCAAAGTGGAAAGTTGGGTCACTTTGTATAGTGTGACTACCATACATGGATATTACTTTTGGAAGATTTTATGGGAAGGTAATTCTCCAACAACCACCAGAATCATAATTTTTTGTAGGATACTAGCACATTGCATAGATGTTTTTGTATGGTGCTCCTATCTAGAAAAAACGAACTTAGAAAGTTAGAATTATCATGAAAATACTAAAAAATTGATATTCTAGTGTTAAAATTTGATACTTAGAAGATTTTTATATCATGAGCTAAGAGAAGAGGCATTACATAGTATGAAATTGCAGAAGTATGCAATGTATGATACTGTATTTTGCCCCTACTTTAGAAAGCATGTGAATTATACTAAATATGCATGATAAAGTAGAAATGACATAATAAAAATTTCCAAAGGAAAATATAGAGGAATTAGAGTCTTCAATCCAAATGGATATGCCCCTAGGGGGAAGACCTACAAAACAACTAGAATATCCTACATAAACTAGATATGTTATTCAAAAAAATTGTATAGAACATATTAGCTAAAATAAACGTACATATTAGACAAAACTAACATAAAGTAGACATTCATACAAACATGCAAACACAAAAGTAGAGCTTATCCAAAAAAAGAAAGATAATAAAAGAAGCATGAGATTGAATATTTTGATAAATGGTTTTGATAAAAGATTTTGATAGATGATTTTGATTGGTATGGCTAGAAATTTGTGTTATGTTATGGATCATAAAATGATTTTGATTGATCATGGTTGTTGCAAGTTTCATTGTGAAACAACCATGGAAAATATAAGGCATATGAAGATTGATAGTCTAGCAAGCTGCACTATGTTAGATAGTTCATATGCTATCAAGCTACTATAAAGATTTTTTATTTGAGATAAAAATGTGATTATGCATTGTGATAAAACCCCTTAAAATAATTGCATGACTCAAGAACTATAAATATTTCAACGCGAGAGATAAGAGAAATGAGTTCTTAAAGAATCATCACGAAGCTAGATGTTATGTCATGAAATATAAGATATTACATACTCATGGAATGTTATCACATGTAATGTAGGGATATACATAAAATCCAAAACATCACCTACAATGTCTCAACACTTTGCATCATTCTCAAAATCAAAAAGATCAATGTACAACATATAATAGAATGATGATACAAATAGAAGAATTTGGAATGCTTCATCTCTCCTGTATCCATGTACCTTCAAGGGTATCAATGCATGTGAGATTAACAAACATATACAAAAAAGCACAAGGAAAAGCACAAACAAAGCACACACTAAAAACAACTCAAATATAAAGATAAGAGGAGTATTACTTTAAAGTATTCACTCAAATAAATCACCAGTTGTGACCGACGAATTAGTATGGGCTGACTACACTTGATCCATGAGGATACAAAGTATATTCACGCCACTTTAAGCATCAATCCAATAAAGATCATTCAATTTATGCAAAGATAAAGAAGCCATTAAAACTACCATATTAAATCATGAAAGCTTGATAAAACCTCTAATCTAATACATTGAAACTTATCCTATTGGGGAAGTGGTGTTGCGTTGATGTGGAACAACGACCCTTTCCCAATCCCGTGGATAAATGAGCATGTTTCAATCAATTTTATTAAAGAAAACTGGTGAAACCATTGTGAGATGTGTGATGAAACATGATTTAAATGCTAAACTAACATGATGTAAGCTATTTTAACATGATTTATGCTAAGATGATCAAGATATGTGAGTGCAAAGCTAATCTAAATGATTTTTAAGCTAAAAAGATGAAAACCCTAAATAAGAAACAAGTTAAATGCATGCATCTACATTATCATGGAAGCCATTAATGGAAGCTAAGCTAATTAATTCCAGTAATTAAGCTAAAATGATACTAAATAAATGATAAATATGAGTGTGAATGTGATTGATTTCAATAGCATGAGTTTGCTCTAAAAAAGATGGATCCATTTGTCTCCAAATAGTGATCTATTTATAGGAGAGCAAATGAGAAATGGAGGGTTGAGATCAAAAAGGTTAATCAACGGTCCAAGATGGAGGAAGTTGGATGCATGGATCATGGATTATCATCAACGGATGAGAATCAATGATGAGATTTAATCAAGGGTTCACCTTTGTCCAAACAAACACACTTTTAACTTGCACAAGAGGTCACAAGTTAACTTGCACAAGAAGTCAATTACGTTTGTTACAAAAAAGGAATATTCCCCTTTTTCAAATGAGTGAGGAGAGAAAATATTTTTGGGAATATTCTCATGGGTGAGGAAAATAGATATTAAGCAAATTAAAATAAAGTTTAATTGTACAAAAGGGGAAGGAATATTCCATTTGGAGGAATGTTCAAAGGAGGAATATTCCCTTAGAGTATTCCCTTGCAAGTGGGGGATTAGATTTATTAGTAGTTGCTAATTAAACAAAGGTTTAGTTTATGAAATTAAGGGGAATTAGATGATATTTATTAAATAAAGTGATTTAATGAAAAGGGGAGATATGATATCACATTTAATTAAATAACTTAGGGTTCTTTAATTAAATTAGAGGACTTGGGGATTAAATTAATAATTTGATTTATTTAATTTAATGAGACAAAATGTTAGCATGGAGGGGGATGAATTAACCCGATTAGATTAATTGGGTTTTTGATTAGTGGAAAAATAGGTTTTGATTGGACCCAAAACCAATAACAACAGGTTTTGAATGAACCCGAAACCATCAGGTTTTTAGGGGACCCAAAACCCACACTAAGATGAACAAGCTTCCCAAAAGATAGAGTCAAAAACATCCAACATCAACACAGGGACACAACAAGCCAACAGCCAATAGGCTGCCCAGAAAAGAACCAAGATTTTACATGAATCTTGAACTCATTGGTTTTGACGGGACCAACAACCCACTACAAAAAGGTTTTGGCAGGGACCTTAAACCCAACATAGATCTTGAACCCATTGGTTTTGACAGGACCAACAACCCACTACAACAAGGTTTTGGTAGGGACCTTAAACCCAACACCATGGATTTTGAAGGGATCCACAACCCAATACAACCAGGTTTTGGTAGGGACCTTAAACCCAAGAGAATAACTTGAAAAACATAGATCAGGAACAAAGCTCCAACATCAGAAGTAACTGAGCCCAGCAAAATACCCTTTCCACCTCTATAGGAAAGGTCACCACAAATGCACAAGGCTCCAACAATGTTCCACAAAAACCAGTTGTTCTCTCCACCTCTATAGGAAAGAAACCCAAGCTCATCCAATCCACCGTAGCCACAACATCCTTTATCCTTGAGAGTGAGAACCACTGAGATCAACTTGCTTTTCAAAATCTCCACCTCCATAGGAGAAAAAGAAAAGAAGTTAGCAGAAAAGCCATCATCAACTCCCTTGCAACCAAAAGACAGGGCTTCATCAACCCCCCAACACCACTTCCAGGCATAACCAGTAGCATCCCTCTCCACCTAAATAGGAGAAAGGTCACTTCCAACCACCTCCATCTCCCCCTCAATAGAAGATAGAACCACCTCTATAGGAAAAACCAGAGTAACCCAAAGATGCAAAAAATGAAGCACAAAGAGCAAAGCCATGGAACCAAGAAGGTGAGGGACAACATAACCCTCACCACAAAGATACCGAGAGGTCACAAGATGTAAACATAGGAAACCATACCCCAACATTAGGAAGATAATGTACCAAAGAGATTCCAAAGGAATCCAAAGCACAAAAAGCTCTCCTAGAAGATCAAAATAAACAATGGGGTACAAGGAGAGAAGAGAAACAGTGAGACCACCATATTTCTACGATGGAGATAGAGAAGAAGCTAAGACATCCATAGAATCCCTCAGATAAACAAATGTAAATCTCTCCCAATCAGGGTAGAAACAACTTCCACATAGCCCCTCAGAAATATAAATAACAACAAAACCCTCTAACAGAAGAATGAAGCTAGAAAAGAGCAGGGGCCAAAGAGAAAGTAAAAAAGAAACCCTCACGGGGTTCGAAGCCTCCATCAGGCAACCAAATAGGAGCTAGGCCCCATTAAAGCCTCTACCATAGCTAAAGACCAAATGGGGACCACGAGCACCACCAAAGTCCCCCACCAAACACGTCATCTCCTGAGGAAAAGATTCCTCAAGCCAAGAGAAGGCAGAAAATGGAAACCTCCATCCACAGAAAAAGGGGGGGTCAGGAGAAACATCTTCCTCTGCATTGTCTCCTACCAAGCCATTCTCAACACCACCCCCTATAGAAACCCTGAAGTCCCCTCTAGCGATGTCAATACCCGTGTTCTCATCCATAGCCAACAAAGCCAGGCCAACAACCATGTTCTCTGCCACAGCCGATGGCTCCAGGCCAACCCAAAGCACAACCCAGATGCCATTACCTTCCCTCAGATCTCCATTGTCCTCCTCCAAATCCTCCTCATCGACAACAGATTTTAAATGCAAATGGTGCAACTAATTAAATAGCTAGGAAAATGTAATTAATTAAGCAAAAAGAGGATGGGTTTTAGGAGGAAATGATGTTAGTATACCTAATTCAAGTGTGTGATATCATTCAAGACATTTTTAAGTGTCTACACCAGTATTCCAATATTGATTGTAAGGGGAGAGAGGTCAAACCTACAAAAGAAGTACTGTTAAAGTGATATTAGGTGTCTCACGTATAGTAAGAGTTAAAGAACTAGTTGTAAGTGCAATATCATCTATGGTGAGTGTCAAAAAATTTGTGAAAATTGTACACAACATCAGAATATATCCAATGGACTAAAATAGATTATCCCCATGAGGAGAAGTTGGTGAATCACTCTTTTAATATATGCCAAGAGGAGTCTCACAACTACTCACATGAATAGGAGTAGTGATAGGCACAAAAGAAATTTGTACTTCTTCTATGAAGAAAACTAATGAAGAAGGATCTAAACATGGTTGTGAAGGTGGACTCAATTTTTTTGTGATAGCGTGGAGTTGGATAGTACTCTAGTTTTATGTTGGGAGGTGGGTGGGGGATATTAATGTCAACAATGGTAGGGTGGAGAAAATCTGGGAATTTTTATGATGGGTGTGATAGAAAAGTACAAAATTGGAAAGTGTGGCACTAGACATTAGAGATGTGTTTAACATTTCTAACAACTTAGAAAATGGTGGAATGATGGAAAGGTTTGGGATTAGAGGCAATTCCATCAAGGGAGATAGGAACTCTTTTACCCTCTTTGAGTGAAGTTCATCAAGATCTCGAGAAGGAATAGAAAGTGATGTATAAGACATAATAACTAGTGGTGGAGATGGAGGATAAGGCATAACCAAATTTGGAGGTGGTTGCATTGGAGGAGGGTGCTTGGAATTAAGGAATTACCATAGGTTCCTACTCATAGTCTAATGCATATCAATGACACTTATTCTTGTGTACAAGTTGATACATCAATGATATGGTCCATTCACAACTACTAGAGAGGGATCACTCTGCTCTAATTATGGGGTTTTATTCACTTTTGAAATAGGAGGAATAATAGTCTTGCTAGGTGGATCACAAAATATTTGGGGTGCACACTCCATAGCATGTGTCATTGATGTCTTTTCTCTTTTTGTCACGAGGGTGGTAATTGGGGGAATAGAAGGAACCACTAGATGATGAGTAGTGAGGCGTGCACGAAAATATTTTTATCCATTGGGATGTTGTCCTTTCCCTAAAGGAGTAGTAGGTCAATAAATAGTGGGAACCATACAGGAAGATATAAAATTTGAGGGGAAGATTCAACCAAAATTTGTATCTTTCCTTGATTTCTAGAAATGACATTTAGGGGAACAAGAGGAGCCAATGAAGGTTGGGAAAAATTAGAGGGGATGGGAGGTTTACCCAATGGATCCATCTAATGACAATTTTCACATGTTGAAAGGAAACTTGCAGCCATCTAATAATAATTTCCACGTAACCCAAAATAGAAATCTATGCAAATAAGTACTTGGAATCCATATGTAAGAGAATAGACAAAATACCCATCATAGATGACACAAGATATACCCTAGAAAAACCCAGCCTCCAAAAGCATCCATCACTCATGTATTATTCAATAATAAACATTACAATACATCTTCAAAGCTCTCCATGAACACCATTGAAGCATCAAGACCTCAAAAAGCACTCCATGTGAACAAGCATGTAACCACACATCCCATGCCATGCTTCAACCCCCACAAATGCTAACAAGAGCTAACCTTCCAATTGACCAACCTCAAACAACTACACATGTGGTTGCTTTTATAGAAACAAGCTCCCACAAAACCACCAAGTGGTATTACATAAAACCATGAGATTATAAAACCATGTCCCCACATTTAATATTGGGTACTTTATTTAAATTATTTTCCCCAATATTAAATAAATGCATTTTACAACTCAACTTATGCTCCAATGTTACATACAAAAAATAAAGTGGCCCCAAGAATGCTAGACCCATGTGATGCACGTAACCCTAGATTCCCTAGGTGCACCACATAATAAACAAATAAATATTACATTATAACATTATGCAAGGTGTACAACACCTAAATCCTTAACATTCTCCCATTTGTTGTATACATTGCATAAGGGGTACAAGTAATCTCAAAACATGAATAAGAAAACTGTTAACTTTCTTTCTGCTCAGACCTAATTTAAGTTTCCAGTATTTGATATCCCCACAACATAAACAACATAAACAAAAATCTAAAATATGAAACTAAATATACTGAGCAATTAACTACTATAGAAAATGCATAGTGGAGATAAAGAAAAAATCACATACATAGTTTGACACCATTATTTTGGGTAGAATCCCTTAGAAAAACCCTTACGGGAAAACTAGTCGAATATGAGATCTTCTTGTATTCAGTTTCAGAAAAAATACAGAGATTACACACATAGGGATTACACATGGCCTGTCAAAGACCCCTTGTTATTTGTTACTCTCAATCTTCTCTGAACTCTCCAAGCAGTTCTCATGCGCTGACCTCTCGCTAATGAATTATCAATTCTTCACTAGCCATACGCTCCTCACATAGATCTCTAACCTAGAATCAATGGTGAAGATTAAATCTTCCACCATCCATATCAACGGTTATAATCTAATTAAGCATTCACTTATCTGGACGCTTCTAGAGGAGATAATAAATACATGTTCCTTGCTTGCTAGAGGTCATCGCCAAAGCAAGAACACCATCTGAGCTACAATATTCAACACTCCCTCTTAGCAAGGAAGGTGTTTTCTCCAACACCCATCTTATCACTATAGAAGATAAATTTTCCCTTTATTAAGGCCTTCGTCAGAATGTCGGCTACTTGCTCTTCTGTAGGCACATACTGTAATTGGACTACTCCCTTTTGCACACAATCCTTGATGAAGTGATACTAAATGTCAATGTATTTTGACCAATCATGGAAAATTGGATTCTCAAAGAGCTTAATGCAACTCTAATTATCACAGTGGAGGATAGTCAGATCTAGCTCTTGACTGAACACTGCTACTAGTAGCTTCTGAAGCCATACGACCTCACACATTACCAAGCTTGCTGCCATGTATTCTACTTCTATAAAACTCAGTGCCACTAACTTCTATTTTCTATTGAACCAAGAGATAACCCCCGATCCCAAGCTGAAACAACACCCTAAAGTGCTTTTCCTATCCACTGCACTGCCTGCCTAGTCTGCATCCGTGTAACCTATCAACTTCACTTCTTTCCCTTGAGTATACCTCAAACCATATGAGACTATGCCACATAGATATCTCAAAATGTGTTTTGTTTTTGTCCAATTTCCTCTTCTCGGTTCAACCATGAACTAGCTAAGAGTATTAACTGCAAAGCAAATGTCTGGCGTCATGTTTACCAGATACATAAGAGAGCCAATAAGTTGTCTGTACAAGGTAGGGTCCACTACCTCCTAACTAGAAGTGTCTACTTTCTTCCAATTCATGTCCATGGGTGTAGATAATGGCTTATAGTCTTGCATCCTGAATTTCTTCAAGATCTCAATCGTATATTTCCCTTGACCAAGGAAAATCTCGCCATTACGTTGCCATACCTCCAATCCAAGAAACTAATGCATTAGACCCAGATCTTTCATCTCAAACTCCAAAGCAAGATCCCTCTTGCAATATGTTATGAGCCCTTGTGAACCTGTCAAGAAAAGATCGTCCACATCCCCCAATCACTATGTAATAAAGGTTTGAATCAATGTCACTCTTTACGAAGCCCATTCCTTGCAAATAGTTTTCTATGTGCTTGTACCATGCCCTGGGTGCCTGCTTGAGCCCGTACAGTGCTCTCTTCAACTTGCACACATGAGAATCCTTCCCATGCACCTCAAAACCCTCTGGTTGTTCAATGTTCACTTCCTCATCTATCACTTCATTAAGGAAGGTCATCTTGACATCCATCTGATGGATCTACCATCCCATCTCTGCTGCAATTGAGATCACGACCCTGATGGAGGTATATTTGGCTACAGGGGCAAATGTTTCATTGTAATCCACTCCCTCTTTATGAGACAACCCCTTTGCCACAAACTTGGCTTTGAACTTCTTGACACTTCCATCCGCAACATTCTTGATCTTATAGATCTAGCGTGACCCAACTATCTTCCTATCTGCCGGTCTAGGTACCACCTCCCAAACATCATTCTTCATGATGGAAGAATACTCTTCCACCATGGCATCCTGCCACACTTGCAGCTACAATGCCTCCTGAAAATTGGAAGGCTCCTTGTTGATAAGTTCACTCATCAATGCCATGTAATCTAGATATTTTTTGTGGTGACCTTCTCTGTCTGGCACTCATCCTTGGAGCACCCATGAACTCTTGAGCATCTTGAATAGTCTGAGTAACCACTCGGCTTCTATCCCTTTCTATTGTAGGAGTTATTGATACAATGGGTGGAGCTTCTTGCTCCTCAACTTGTTCAGGCACCTGAGTAGTAGTCCCTGTACTTGATCATGTACTTGTACTTGTCCCTTTGACCTATACCTCAGACTCACTTCCCTCCTTTGGAATAATCATCTGTTGATCCTCTACTATTGGCACATCATAAGATTTACAAAAGGCCTTATCCTCCTTAAAGCGTACATCCCTCCTGACCACTATTTTCTTAATAGTTGGAATGTATACTCGATATGCCTTGGAGGTTTCATTGTACCCCACAAAGATTCCCTTCTCTGTAGTAGAATCAAACTTCATCCTCTTATCAAAAGGCACGTGAATATAGACAAGACATTTGAATATCCTAAAGTTTCCTACTTTAGGTTTCTTTCCTGTGAAAGCCTCTTCAAGAGTTAATCACCCTAATACCCTATGAGGACTCCTATTTTGGATGTAAACTACTAAACTGCATGCCTTTTCCTATATAAACTTGGGAAGATCTTGGTCATACTACATAGCCTTTATTGCTCACACTATGGCTCTATTCTTTTGCTCTGCTACTCTATTTTGTTGTGGATTGTAGGGAACCGTCAACTCCTTGATCCCAACCTTGACACAAAACTCCTTGAAGGATTTCCATGTGTACTCACCCCCATTGTCTAACCGAAGTACCTTAATTTTCCTGGCTGTTGTGTTCTCCACAAGAGCTTTAAACTCTTGAAACTGACCGAAGACTTCATCCTTCATTTTCAAGAAATATATCGAGGTCTTCTTGGAGAAATAATCTATGAAGGTGACAAAGTATTCATACCCTGTTAGTGATGCTAAATAAATAGGCCCACACACATCTGAATGCACCAAGTCTAGGATGCCTTTGGATCTATTGTCACTAGGTGGGAAGGTTGTCTTTGTATACTTCTCCATCGCACACCCCTTGCACACGTCATTGTGGTCAGTGCTCATATCCGGAAGGCTTGTCACAATCTCCTTAAGCACTTTGAGTGCTCCATGGTGAAGGTGAGCCATCCTTCTATGCCATAACTCCCCTGCATCTATGATGTTGCTCACTAGTGCCTTTGGTGACTGAAACTGCAATCTGTACAACATCTTCGATTTGACCCCAATCATCTATCCCTATTGAGAATCCTTGGGCTACAAATACACCTTCTCTCCTCTGAAAGATACATCATATCCCTTGTCTTGTAATGTTGAGATAGATATCAAGTTCTTTGTCATCCCTGGCACAACCAATACATCTGTGAAGCTAATGGTCTTGCTTGACTCCCTTTGAAATGTGATTGTCCCTTGCCCAACTAGAGTGCACTCAGACTTGTTTCCCATTTCTATGTCGAAGTCCATCTCCTCCTCTTTGAAACTGGAGAAGTGTTCACGAGCTCCTGCCATATGATATGACGCTCCACTATCAATATACCACACTCCTGTGGTTGTAGTGCTAGAGCTAGAAAGGCAATTAATGAGGGAGAAGTCTTGATTGAACTTGGAAGTGAAATTGTTAATGTCTGCTGAAACTATTCTCTAAGACTTCTTATCATTTTTCTTCTTGTTCGGACATTGACTGGTGAAATGTCCTGGTTGGTGACAAGCAAAACATTTCACCTTACTCATATCTTTCTTCTTTTCTCCCTGAGGGGTCTTCTTGTTATCTTTCACCTTAGGCTTGCCCTTTCCCACAAGAGAAACATTCTCTTCATCCTCACCCTTTTGGCCACTACTGCTACCACTAACGTAGCTCATCCTAAGCTCTTCATGTGTAAAGTCGCTCCACAAATGATCCCACTTAGGGAGATCTTTCCGTCCAACTACTACCTTGACAAAGATATCCCATTGCTTAGAGAACCCATTTAATGCAGTCCTCACAAGCTCTTCATCATCCAACTTCTCTCTGATAGCTACCAGTTCATCCTTGACTTGTGTGACTCTGGTAAGGTATGAAACCACACTTTCCCCCTTGTTCTACTTGGTGTTTCACAGCTTCTCCCTAAGGATCAATTTCCTATTCAAATTATAACTTTGGAAAAGATCTATGATGGCATCCCACATCTTCTTACATGTATCCAACTTTAAAATATGGGGGACAATATGATCTTTAACCCCATCCAGAATTATACACCTGGCTTTGGCATCTTCTTTATTATATGTGGCTAAATGTATAGGATCTGTTGATATGACAATAATTGTCGTAGCATACTCCTTCAGTCTGTTCTCCTCTAACAACAAGATAATTCTTGCCTTCCAGACACCAAAGTTTGATGCACCATCTAATTTATCTTCAACCCTCAAACCAGTTGAAGCCATCTCGAAAACCCTCGAACAATAACCTTCAATAAACTGAAGAACTCTAAAGAAATACTGACTCTGATGTCTCCTCTGTGACTAAACCCTTGATTTCTCTTCTTCAGAACCGTAGCTTTGATACCATGTTAAATTTCTTTATGCTCAGACCTAATTTAAGTTTCCAGTATTTGATATCCCCACAACATAAACAACATAAAAAAAAATCTAAAATATGAAACTAAATATACTGAGCAATTAACTACTACAGAAAATGCACAACGGAGATAAAGAAAAAATCACATACACAGTTTGACTCCATTATTTTGGGTAGAAGCCCCTGGAAAAACCCTTATGGGAAAACCAGTCGAATATGAGATCTTCTTGTATTCAGTTTCAACAAAAATATAGAGATTACACACACAGGGATTGCACATGGCCTGTCAAAGACCCCCTGTTATTTGTTACTCTCAATCTGCTATGAAATCTCCAAGAAGTTCTCACGCGCTGACCTATTGCTAATGAGTAATCAATTCTTCACTAGCCATACACTCCTCACATAGATATCTGACCTAGAATCAATGGTGAAGATTAAATCTTCCACCATCCATATCAACGATTATAATCTAATTAAGCATTCACTTATCTGGATGCTTCTAAAGGAGATAATAAATATGTGTTCCTTGATTGCTAGAGGTCAACTCTAAAGCAAGAACACCATCCGAGATAAAATATTCAACAAGAACAATCCCTCTAGCCACATATACCATCAAGGAATCAAAGTGCTCCATGTGCTCCATCAAGATACCTACAACAAGAATCAAGGTGACCACCATCCCAAGCATGAATTCTCTCATCCTCCATCATGCTAATGCACAAAGATAAGAAGCCATCCAAAGAGAAGCCACACTATCTATCACAAATGAAGCATAAGTCCTACCTCAGCTGATATCCCAAACACAAACACTCAATCCAAAGGTATCAATATGTGCACCAATAGTTGTTAAGATACACTAATCCATAGTTGAACTAACACCCACAACAAGTGCCAACACATCCAAATATCCATGCCTCCAAGGTATACATAAAATAGTAAACTCATGCCATCAACATATACACCATAAACCACAATCACAAACTCCATGTGCGAACCTATTAAAGAATGCCATACAGATCCAAGAGCTCCCACTACATGGGTAATGCAAATATGAAAATGATCAAAGCATACCAATTCTACCAATAGCATCACATAGAAGGTGTAAACAAAATCATGTAGTACCAAGGAACATCCACAATGATATGCAAAACTTGTAAACCAATAACCTGTAAGAACAACTCTCACCATAAGTCTCCATAGCTCTTCCATGTTCTCCACATCCAACAAAAGAAAGAGATAAAGGAACCTCCATGTCATCACCCAAGAACATAATTGAAAACACATGACCACAAGCTAGTGATCACAATAGCTCCAACCAAACCTCGAACCAACATAATGTGAAACCAAACATCCAAGAAGATAACCAAGACCAAAAAGAGAAATACTACACATCATACACCTGTAGAAAATCCTTCTACATACACCTCTAAATGCCAATTGTGTCAAGTATGAACTCCTCCACAACACCCCAAAGAAAAGCCATAACAACACCCAACTGTTCAATCACTAAGATCAAACATAACATATATAGCATATAACCAGCATTGATGTAAGCCTCTTAAAATAAGAAGATCAAACTCAATATTCATTCCCATATAAGGAAATTAGCCCAATACATCTCCTAAACTCAACATCAATGAATGTACTCACAATGCATAAGAATATAAACACGGTGACACTCCTCAAATGAATCCTTGAAAATCAAATATCCATAGCTCAAGATCCATATGCATGAGAAGAGAAAGCATAATCATAATGCACCTGAAAGAAATAATGGGAAATACCTCTCAAGTAAACTGTCGAGAAAACCAAGAGTGGGGAATGAGAATGCTCCTCCAAGATATCCAAGTCGTCATGACTCATCTAAGAACACTCTCCTCATAGGTCCATATTGAACTCACGTCCAACCAAGGTGTAGGCTCCTCAAACTTCCTGTTGAAATCTCATCAAGAGTAACCATCTCAACACATGTCTCTAACCACAAGATAACTCTAGCATCACCTAAGTCTCCAAGTATCCATGAGCACCTATAACCGGTCAATACAAGCCAAACTCCAAATGCAACATAACACCATCATGAAGTACTCAAGCAAGTGATCATGTACTCAATATAAAGAGAACCACAAAAGATCAGTGTCAAAGCTCTAATCATGAATTAGGAATATAAACATGACAACATGATCTAACCACCTCCTCCTAGAAGATCACATGCAACAATGCATACATCCTAGTCTCAAGAGAAGATGTATCTTGTAAAAAATCTAGCACGTGATCAAGAGTAAACCATGACATAATACAAAAAGACTCTAAACAAAGAATCAAAATCTCTAATCACATGAATATTAACCACCTCCTGTCAATGAAACCCAAGATGTCAAACAACGCTCAACACATAGAAACAAAATCCAAGATTCCATCCATGACACCAACAAACACTGTAGAAGATCATCCACCATCAAATGGTGAATTCACATCACTTCCAACAACTCCCACTGAACCGTGATATCGAGCTACACATGGCATCATGACAACCATCATCTAAATGAAGATCATCCAAGTCTACACACACAACTGAAATCTCAGTAACATCAAGTGAAACCAAGATCTCTAATCCAAGAAGATATAACTGCCAACAAACCATCAGGAACATATCCAACACTGCCAATCCATCACTGTCAAAACATCCCATTGAAAAGTGTAACCAAGCTATCCATGACATCATGATAAACCACATACTACAAGTCCCCAAAACAACTATCCAAGTACTATAAGCATCATCCATCCTCTCATCTCAAAGCACACATACTGCTATACAAATGACCACAAACAAGGCCAACTAACAAAGTTTGCAACATCAATGAATCAGACCTAGTGGATACAAATAGTCCACACCTAAGTCATCCAACTACAAGTAAATGGGTAGCTAATCCACAACCTGCAAAACTCGTAGATCCAAACACTGAAACATGCAAACTCATCATCACATTAGTAAACTACAAACTGATATATCAAAGAGAATAATCCTATAGACCAAATGACTCAAACACCAAATCAACTTTAGATATAATTTTCCAAACATGTCCACACTCAAGTACCACATTCAAGGAACCAAACAAGAATCTAGGAGATAAGAAAAAACCTCCTAACACCAAACCAAAACACCACAAACCTGATTATGTCATGCCAATGCAAAAGTGTACCTACATAATCATGACACCATAAATAACACCAAAGTTGTACTTGCTCTCAACTATCACCCACACAAGAATCTAAGTCTCAAAACATGTCAACCCATGTCCTCAAAATCAAAGACAACCTGTGTACCTATCACCATCAAATTTCAACTCTAAAAAACACATGTAAGCTTGTATCAGGAAGCACCAAATCGATAATCAGTTGTACTGTCATGAAAAACACATGAAAACATGTACTCCCTCAAGGTTTCACCTCTTGACTCGTCTGGATGCTCACACAATCACATCCCAAATCTCAAGCACCCACAAGTGTTCAATCGAGTACACAACTCTCTCTGCTCATCAAACTGAGAATATAAAAACACCACTATGAAATACGCTAAACATTCTCTTCAATGCCTATTCGAAATTGAAAAATCAATTTTGTATGCAATGGATATGCTCAACACCACAAAACTAAGAATATCAGGCTTTTAGGGTCCAAAAACAAGCCAAAACAACAAAATAGCAAACCAAACTTGTACCACAATGTAGTTCTCAAAGAGAGATTTTCGTTGGCTATAAGAAGTTGAAAATCCAACCATTTGGGTGAAAGTTATGCTTGTTTGAAAAACATTGCTCCAATTTGGCTTATAGGAGGTGCACTGGTGGCCCCTTAGGCAGAGCCACCGGTGGCGGTTCTTAGGTGGTCCAACAACGACGGATCTCAAATCATATTTAAAATTGTTTATTTTTTCCTTTTGAAAAATTTCTATCGGCAGATTTTAGAAATTATAAATTTTTGTTTTGGCAATTTTTTTTTTAATGTTTTTAGACCCTGACGGGGCTCCTCCTGGTCCCCCATTGGACCAAGGGCTAAGCTCATGTCAGCCCTGCACCACCGGTTAGTGGGTGTATTGACACCATAGGAATAGCACCTGTCCGACATGGTACTGCCTGCCACAGTTTACAAGCTATCGAGCCAGTGGGTCCGGAGGGTCTATGGATGCCCTCCCACTAATTATTATTTTTTTTTTTTATTTTTTTTTAAATAATTTTTTGTAGTTAAATAAAAATGTTGATGCATATTATATATATATTATTATTTTTTGCAGACTGAGATTGATGGTCGTATGGCTATCTGGCCTGGCAGGCCAAAAAAATTGCATTTTTTTTTCAAGTTGGCCAAAATAGGTTGAGTTATATATGATTTTTCATCTCTCGACCAACCCAAATCCAACCGTTAGGTCCATTTTTTCTGAGGAGGTCATATACAACATTTCACTCACAAAACCCTCATTTGAATGTACAACCAAGAAACCCTTTTGACCCAACATTTTTCACACTCCAAATCTGCAAACAACCCATCATAAAATGAAACCCAAAACCCTTAGATCTACAATAAACAACCTTCAAAGCCCTCATATCTTACCATGTCTTTCATTCTCTCATGTAAAAACATAGATTCAAAGTAAAACAAGATTTGCACAACCTAGGGTTATCCAACCACAACCATGGCTCTGATACCAAATGAAAGGAAACTTGAAACCACCTAATGATAATTTCCACATAACCTAAAATAGAAATCTATGAAAATAAGTGCTTAGAATCCATATGCAAGAGAATAGACAACATACTCATCAAAGATGACACAAGATATACCTTAGGAAAACCCTCAAGAGGGAAAAAATCAGCCTCCAAAAGCATCCATCACTCATGTATTATTTAATAATAAACATTACAATACATCTTGAGAGCTCTCCATGAACACTCCATAAACACCATTGAAGCATCAAGCCCTCAAAAATCACTCCATGTGAACAAGCATGTAACCACACATCCCATGCCATGCTTTAACCCTCACAAATGCTAACAAGAGCTAGCATGCCAACTGACCAACCTTAAACAACTATCCACGTGGTTGATTTTATAGAAACAAGCTCCCACAAAACCACCACGTGGTATTACATAAAACCATGAGATTACAAAACCATGTCCCCACATTTACTATTGGGTACTTTATTTAAATTATTTTCCCCAATATTAAATAAATACATTTTACAACTCAACTTATGTCCCGATGTTACATACAACACATAAAGTGGCCCCAAGAATGCTAGACCCATGTGATGCACGTACCCCTAGATTCCCTAGGTACACCACATAATAAATAAAATATATATTACATTATAACATTATGCAAGGTTTACAACACCTAATTCCTAACAGTATTCGCTTTTGAAATAGGAGTAATAGTCTTGCTAGGTAGATTGCAAGATATTTGGGGTGCACACTGTATATCATGTGTCATTGATGTCTTTCCTCTTTCTATTACAAGGGTAGTTGGGGGAATAGAAGGAACCATTGGATGATGAGTAGTGGGGGGTGCACAGGAATATTTTTATCCATTTGGATGTTGTCATTTCCCTAAAGGAGGAGTAGGTCAAGAAATAGTGAGAGCCATAGGAGGATAGGAAATTTGAGGGGAAGATTTACCCAACATAGGTGTCTTTCCCTGATTTCCAAAAATGACATTTAGGGGAACAAGAGGAGCCATTGAAGGTTGGGAAACCTTAGGGGGGATGGGAGGTTTCCCCAATGTTTATCTTGAGCCACCACAGGGGTAGGCATTTGGAGAGATGAGTGTTTCTATTATTGGGAAATTGAAGGGGAAGCAAACACCTGAGAAGAAGGAATTGTGAAATAAGAGGACACTAAATAACTTGCTTTGAATTTTAAATAAGCTTTAAATAATAAATCTCCACGAGGTTGTGGAATTCCCAAAGGAGAAGGCCAAAAATCATCAAGAGAGAATTTATCATGAGATACAAGTCATTTATATCTAGTATGTTGGATAGTATGCATTGTAGCATTATGAGGGAATTTTAAGAATTTGTGTACTAATGAAGTGATTTCATTCATGGAAGTTAGTCATGGAATGTGTAACTTCACTTTGAATAAATTGAATTCAAGGATAACAAAAAAAATGATTTCCATTGACTTGGGTCTAACTTGTACTAACAAAGTAATGGAGCCCATTGTAGGAAAAAAAATACCATCATGCATGGCCATGGTTTCTTCAAGAAAAGAAGAATGATGAAACTTTTTTGTGTGATGTGGATACATCCACATACCCCTTAGATTTATGTAATCATGCCAAGAATGTTGGAAAATATGAAAGAAATAATTATAATGACAAGTGCATGCAAATCCTAAGGGCCAATAATAGACTACCACATGTCCCATCATTCCTAGATGTGGGGTGGTCACCTCTTTCACATTTCATGTGCTATAAATATAGATTTTGACCTCATTTTAATGGAGGATTTTTGGGGAGGCTTTTGGGAGAAGATTCCATTGTGTTAAGAGGGTTAGGGTTAGACAAATCAACAAAAGCTGGAGAAATCTTGTTATATTGATGTCTATGAAGTTGTAAGGCTTGAGAGCCAAGACTATTGAAGGCATTATAACAAAAATGTATTCCTACACATGAATAAAGTATTTTGTGTTTTGTTGTGAATGTATTATTTGTGAGAGGTGTGTGCTTTGGCTACATGACTGGGTAATCTAGTAAGACCCCTTGGTCATGATTACATCATATGGTATTATAGCCTAGTTCACTCATTGGGGTGTGTTGAGGAGTAATATGTTGCTAGTTGAGGTTGTGCGCATGGAGATGAGTGTGTTGATAAAGTTTGAGGGATGAAAGTGTGTTTGTTGTCCTCCAACATAAGAGGGTTAGGGTTAGGGGTAGAAGGTGCAAGGGCATCCTCCATAGTGAAAATGGATAGAGGAAGTGAAGAGGTGCATCTTCCAAGGTTCTTATTGGGTAGAGGATAGGTGAGTGTGTGTGAGTTTGTTGTAGGAGTCTTGTAATTGTAGAGTAGAGTGAAATAGTAGATTGTCCTACATCAAAGGTTGAGGCATGGTAGAAGGTGCATAGATAAAGGTGTGTCTTCCAAAAACATTGTTGGGTAGAGAATAGGTTGTGTGAGAGGTTGAAGACGGCGAAGAGGAAAAGCACAAGTTTTGTTGTTAGGAGAGAGAGGATATATAAGGATGGGATTAGTGATATGAGTAATATGTTGAAAGGTTTGAGGGAAATTAGAGCGACAATGGAGAAGAGGAAAGAAGAGGACACAGGTTTGGTTGTTGATGAACTTGTGTGTGTCGAAAAAGAGGGAAAGGTTGCAACAAAAGGTGAATTTTTTTTAACATGTATTGTTGAATGCATGGAGAGTGTGGTGGGTGGGGTTGTAGCAAAGGAATGTTTGAGTGAAGGCATGGAAAAAGAGAAGAAATAAGTTGTAGTTGAGGGTGTTGTTGCAATAGAGGTAGAGGAGAAGAAATATGAATATGTAGTAGAAGTTGTGGAATGTCCTTTGGAGGAATAAAGATGATGGAGAGTGCAAAACAACAAAGTACAAAGAGGATGGTTGTACATCAAGGTGAATTAGAGGACAAGTAGACAAAGGATGGTGCAACAAAGGATGTTGGAGAGATATATACATATAAGATGGAGAGTGCAGAGGAGGTTCTTGGAAACCTTTAGTGGAGGAGGTCAAGCTATGGTGGACATGGGTCCACAAGAGGAAGGAGGTATTATGAACAAATCAATGGAGGAGGATGTCACTCGTCCTAGCCAAATGATGGAAGAAGTGAAGGAAGAAAGTTTTCAATGCATCTGTATAGTGATGGAGTTTTCTACAAGTTGTTTGAAACCTAGAAGGGTGGTCCTACCACCCAACTCTATTTTATGAGTTATGCTTACAAAATTCTTACTTGACGTGTCTAATGTAGGAGCATTTGAGTTCACTTGCAATCCTCATCAATCTACAGTAATGGAAAAATTATCCCTTTTCCTTACTTAATTTGGGAATAATTGACATATAATTAACCTAAAAATTAACTTAATAATACCTTGATTTAATGTTGTAATGTGTTGTACACATTCACATTGAATCTAGGGCCCTTTTTAATAAAATATACTTAAATTGTACCTTATTTAGGGTGTTGTAAAGTGTTGTATTACACTTTCACACTTATCTAGGGTTTCATTAATTAATTAAGCCTAATTGGCCCCTTTAATTCAAATTCAAGCCCTCTTTTCAAGGATCTATCTTGACACCCAATAATGAATTGCATGACATTTAATTTGGAAAAAGTGGTATCCTAAAAAATGCTGCTAGGACTCATTCGCCTTTACTAGCAAATGAGCCTTCTCCACATAGGACACCCCTTTCTATGCATATTTGAAATGGTTTTTTGATGTTATTTCACCTCCCTGAAGCTTGTTCAAAGAAAGTTGTGCTAGGACCCATTCACCTTTAGTGGCGAATGGGTCGTCCCTTGACAGGACCCCCCTTTTTGAATTTAATTCTGTGGGATTTTAATAATTTTAATTCCTAGATCTGATGTTGGCTTGAATTATTTGAATTTTGGGGTTAATCTCTAAATTTAGTATAAATATGGGCTTAATTCACATAGTTTCACCTAAGAATCACTATGCAAGCATCCTAAGAGTTCAAAAGAGCACTTTAGAGAATTTAAGAAGACATTTAAGGGCAGATTATCAAGATTTTATTGCAACAATTCAAGATCATATCATCATGTCAAAGGCATAATGCATCAAGCATGTTGTGGAGCTAATGTTGTTGATGTAGCATTGAAGATCCATTTGCAAGCATTATTTTACATCTAATTTGAGATCAAGATCTACACTCTTCAT